>JAJOOO010016853.1:0-11568 GCA_029582685.1 Solanum piurae | reverse complement strand
TTTAACCTTGAAAATGGGCTGTTTTGTTCATGAGAGCCATCTGGCTCCATAAATAAGGTCTTAACGAACGTCCACGTAAAATTTAGGCAAAAATGAGGTCTGAATTCCGGATCACCAAAAAAGATGGTGAACTATAGCACACGAAAATTGGCAAAATGGGGGGTTTACCTGCTCTATGGATCGTTTGACCTTGAAAATGGGCCGTTTTGGCCGTGAGGGATAACTGGTTCCATAGGTAAGGTCTTAACGGATGTCCAGGTATAACTTTGGCAAAAATGAGGTCGGAATTCCGGATCACCAAAAAATCCATGGACTATAGCACACGAAAATTGGCAAAATGGGGGTTTATTTGCTCAGGTGATCGTTTGACCTTGAAAATGGGATGTTTTGTTCGTGAGGGCCATCTGGCTCCATAGATAAGGTCTAACGGACGTCCACGTAAAATTTAGGCAAAAACGAGGTTGGAATTCCGGATCACCAAAAAAGATGGTGAACTATAGCACACGAAAATTGGCAAATTGGGGGGTTTACCTGCTCTGTGGATCGTTTGACCTTGAAAATGGCCCGTTTTGGCCGTGAGGGACAACTGGCTCCATAGGTAAGGTCTTAACGGACGTCCATGTATAATTTTGGCAAAAATGAGGTCGGAATTGCGGATCACCAAAAACTCCATGGACTATAGCACACGAAAATATGCAAAATGGGGGATTTACCTGCTCAAGTGATCGTTTGACTTTGAAAATGGGTTGTTTTGTTCGTGAGGGCCATCTGGCTCCATAGATAAGGTCTTAACGGACGTCCACGTAAAATTTATGCTAAAATGAGGTTGGAATTCCGGATCACCAAAAAAAGATGGTGAACTATAGCACACGAAAATTCACAAAATGGGGGCTTTACCTTCTCTGTCGATCGTTTGACCTTGAAAATGGGCCGTTTTGGCCGTGAGGGACAACGGGCTCCATAGGTAAGGTCTTAACGGACGTCCACGTAACATTTTGGCAAGAATGAGGTCGGAATTCTGGATCACCAAAAAATTCATGGACTATAGCACACGAAAATTGGCAAAATTGGGGGTTTACCCGCTCCGTGGATCGTTTGACCTTGAAAATGGGCCGTTTTGGCCGTGAGAGACAACTAGCTCCATAGGTAAGGTCTTAACGGACGTCCACGTATAACTTTGGCAAAAATGAGGTCGGAATTCCGGATCACCAAAAAATCTGTGGACTATAGCACACGAAAATTGGCAAAATGGGGGGTTTACCTGCTCAGGTGATCGTTTGACCTTGACAATGGGTTGTTTTGTTCGCGAGGGCCATCTGGCTTCATAGATAAGGTCTTAACGGATGTCCACGTAAAATTTAAGCAAAAATGAGGTTGGAATTCCGGATCACTAAAAAAGATGGTGAACTATAGCACACGAAAATTGGCAAAATATGGGGTTTACCTGCTCTGTGGATCGTTTCACATAGAAAATTGGTCATTTTGGCCGTGAGAGACAACTGGCTCCATAGATAAAGTCTTAACGGAAGTCCAGGTATAAATTTGGCAAAAATGAGGTCGGAATTCTGGATCGCCAAAAAATCCATGGACTATAGCACACGAAAATTGGCAAAATTGGAGGTTAACCTGCTCAGGTGATCGTTTGACCTTGAAAATGGGCTGTTTTGTTCGTTAGGGCCATCTGGCTCCATAGATAAGGTCTTAACGGACGTCAACGTAAAATTTAGGCAAAAATTTGGTTGGAATTCCGGATCACCAAAAAAGATGATGAACTATAGCACACGAAAATTGGCAAAATGGGGGTTTACCTGCTCTGTGCATCGTTTGACCTTGAAAATGGGCCGTTTTGGCCGTGAGGGACAACTGACTCCATAGGTAAGGTCTTAACGAATGTCCGGGTATAACTTTGGTAAAAATGAGGTCGGAATTCCGGATCACCAAAAAATCAATGGACTATAGCACACGAAAATTGGCAAAATAGGGGATTTACCTTCTAAGGTAATTGTTTAACCTTGAAAATGGGTTGTTTTGTTCGTGAGGGCCTTCTGGCTCCACAGATAAGGTCTTAACGGACGTCCACGTTAAATTTAGGCAAAAATGAAGTTGGAATTCCGGATCACCAAAAAATATGGTGAACTATAGCACACGAAAATTGGCAAAATGGGGGGTTTACCTGCTCTGTGGATCGTTTGACCTTGAAAATGGGATGTTTTGGCAGTGAGGGACAAGTGGCTACATAGGTAAGGTCTTAACGGACGTCCAGGTATAACTTTGGCAAAAATGATGTCGGAATTCCGAATCACCAAAAAATCCACGGACTAAAGCACACGAAAATTGGCAAAATGGGGGATTTACCTTCTCCGTTGATCTTTTGACCTTGAAATTGGGTTGTTTTGGTCGTGAGGGCCAACTGGCTCCATAGGTAAGGTCTTAACGGACGTCCACGTATAATTTTGGCAAAAATGAGGTTGGAATTCTGGATCACCAAAAAATATGGTGAACTATAGCACACGACAATTGGCAAAATAGGGGGTTTACCTGCTCTGTGGATCGTTTGACCTTGAAAATAGGCCGTTTTGGCCGTGAGGAACAACTGGCTCCATAGGTAAGGTCTTTACGGACGTCCAGGTATAACTTTGGCAAAAATGAGGTCGGAATTCCGAATCACCAAAAAATCCATGGACTATAGCACAAGAAAATTGGCTAAATGTGGGGTTTACCTGCTCATGTGATGGTTTGACCTTGAAAATGGGCTGTTTTGTTCGTGAGGGCCATCTGGATCCATAAATAAGGTCTTAACGGACGTCCACGTAAAATTTAGGTAAAAATGATGTTGGAATTCTGGATCACCAAAAAAGATGGTGAACTATAGCACACGAAAATTTGGAAAATAGGGGGTTTATCTGCTCTGTGGATCGTTTGACCTTAAAATTGGACCGTTTTAACCGTGAGGGACAACTGGCTCAATAGGTAAGATCTTAACGGACGTCCAGGTATAATTTTTGCAAAAATGAGGTCGGAATTTCGGATCACCAAAAATGATGGTGAACTATAGCACATGAAAATCAGTAAAAGAGGGGGGTTTACCTGCTCTGTGGATCGTTTGACTTTGAAAATAGGCCGTTTTGTCCGTGAGGTACAACTGGCTCCATAGGTGATCGTTTGAATTTGAAAATCGGCTGTTTTATTCGTGAGGGTCATCTGGCTCCATAGATAAGGTCTTAACGGACGTCCACATAAAATTTAGGCAAAAATGAGGTTGGAATTCCGGATCACCAAAAAAGATGGTGAACTATAGCTCACGAAAATTGTTAAAATAGGGGGTTTACCTCCTATGTGGATCGTTTGACCTTGAAAATGGGCCGTTTTGGCCGTGAGGGACAACTGGCTCCATAGGTAAGGTCTTAACGGACGTCTAGGTATAATTTGGCAAAAATGAGGTTGGAATTCCGGATCACCAAAAAATCCATGGACTGTAGCACACGAAAATTGGCAAAATGGGGGGTTTACCTGCTCAGGTGATCGTTTGACCTTGAAAATGGGCTGTTTTGTTCGTGAGGGACATCTGACTCCATAGGTAAGGTCTTAACGAACGTCCGGGTATAACTTTGGCAAAAATGAGGTCGGAATTCCGGATCACCAAAAAAGATCGTGAACTATAGCACATGAAAATCGGTAAAAGAGGGGGGTTTACCTGCTCTATGGATCGTTTGACCTTGAAAATGTTACGTTTTGGCCGTGAGGGACAATTGGATCCATAGGTAATGTCTTAACGGACGTCCAGGTATAACTTTGGCAAAAATAAGGTCGGAATTTCGGATCACCCAAAAGGATGGTGGACTATAGCTCACGAAAATTGGTAAAATGGGGGGTTTACCTGCTCAGGTGATCGTTTGACCTTGAAAATGGGCTCTTTTGTTTGTCAGGGCCATCTGGATCCATAGATAATGTCTTAACGACGTCAACGTATAATTTAGGCAAAAATGAGGTTGGAATTCCGTATCACCAAAAAAGATGGTGAACTATAGCACACGAAAATTGGCAAAATAGGGGGTTTACTTCCTCTGTGGATCGTTTGACCTTGAAAATGGGCCGTTTTGGCCATGAGGGACAACTGGCTCCATAGGTAAGGTTTTAACGGACGTCCAGGTATAAATTTGGCGAAAACGAGGTTGGAATTCCGGATCACCAAAATATCCATGGACTATAGCACATGAAAATTGGCAAAATGGAAGGTTTACCTGCTCAGGTGATCAATTGACCTTGAAAATGGGATGTTTTGTTCGTGAGGACCATCTGGCTCCATAGATAAGGTCTTAACGGACGTACACGTAAAATTTAGGCAAAAATGAGGATGGAATTCCGGATCAGCAAAAAAGATGGTGAACTATAGCACACGAAAATCCTCAAAATGGGGGATTTACCCGCTCTGTGGATCGTTTAACCTTGAAAATGGGCCGTTTTGGCCGTGAGGGGCAACTGACTCCATACGTAAGGTCTTAACGGACGTCCATGTATAACTTTTGCAAAAATAAGGTCGGAATTCTGGATCACCAAAAAATCCATGGACTATAGCACACGAAAATTGGCAAAATGGGGGGTTTACCTGCTAAGGTGATCGTTTGTCCTTGAAAATGGGCTTTTTTGTTCGTGAGGGTCATTTGGCTCCATAGAGAAGGTCTTAACGGACGTCTACGTAAAATTTAGGCAAAAATGAGGTTGGAATTCCGGATCAACAAAAAAAATGGTGAACTATAGCACACGAAAATTGGCAAAATGGGGGGTTTACCTGCTCTGTGGATCGTTTCACCTTAAAAATGGGCCGTTTTGGTCGTGAGGGACAACTGACTCCAAAGGTAAGATCTTAACAGATGTCCGGGTATAACTTTGGTAAAAATGTGGTCGGAATTCCGGATCACCAAAAAATCCATGGACTATAGCACACGAAAATTGGCAAAATGTGGGGTTTACCTTCTCAGGTGATCGTTTGACCTTGAAAATGGGATGTTTTGTTTGTGAGGGCCATCTGGCTCCATAGATAAGGTCTTAACGGACGTCCACGTAAAATTTAGGCAAAAATGAGGGTGGAATTCCGGATCACCAAAAAAGATGGTGAACTATAGAACACGAAAATTGGCAAAATGGAGGGTTTACCTGCTCTGTGGATCGTTTGACCTTGAAAATGGGCCGCTTTGACCGTGAAGGAAAACTGATTCCATAGGTAAGGTCTTAACGGACATCCGCGTATAACTTTGGCAAAAATTAGGTCGAAATTCCGGATCACCAAAATATCCATGGACTATAGCACACGAAAATTGGCAAAATGGGAGCTTTACCTGCTCAGGTGATCGTTTGACCTTGAAAATGGGCTGTTTTGTTCGTGAGGGCCATCTGGCTCCAAAGATAAGGTCTTAACGGACATCCACGTAAAATTTAGGCAAAAATGAGGTTGGAATTCCGGATCAGCAAAAAAGATGGTGAACTATAGCACACGAAAATCCTCAAAATGGGGGGTTTACCCTCTCTGTGGATCGTTTGACCTTGAAAATGGGCCGTTTTGGCCGTGAGGGACAAATGGCTCTATAGGTAAAGTCTTAACGGATGTCGAGGTATAATTTTGGCAAAAATTAGGTTGGAGATCCGGATCACCAAAAAAGATGGTGAACTATAGCACACGAAAATTGGTAAAATGAGGGATTTACCTGCTCTATGGATCTTTTGACCTTGAAAATGGGCCGTTTTGGCCGTGAGGGACAACTGTCTCTATAGGTAAGCTCTTAACGGACGTCGAGGTATAATTTTGTCATAAATGAGGTTGGAATTCCGGATCACCAAAAAAGATGGTGAATTATAGCACACGAAAATTGGCAAAATGGGGGATTTACCTGCTCCGTTGATCTTTTGACATTGAAAATGGGTTGTTTTGGCCGTCAGGGTTTACTGGATCCAAAGGTAAGGTCTTAACGGACGTCCACGTATAATTTTGGGAAAAATGAGGTCGGAATTCTAGATCACCAAAAAAGATGGTGAATTATAGCACACGAAAATTGGTGAAATAGGGGGTTTACCTGTTCAGGTGATCGTTTGACCTTGAAAATGGGTTGTTTTGTTCATGAGGGAAATCAGGATCCATAGATAAGTTCTTAACGGACGTCCACGAAAAATTTAGGCAAAAATGAGGTTGGAATTCCGGATATCCAAAAAAGATGGTGAATTATAGCACACGAAAATTGGCAAAATAGGGGGTTTACCTGCTCTATGGATCGTTTGACCTTGAAAATGGGCCGGTTTGGCCGTGACGGACAACTGGCTCCATAGGTAAGGTCTTAACGGACGTCCAGGTATACCTTTGGCAAAAATGAGGTCGGAATTCCAGATCACCAAAAAATCCATGGACTATAGCACACGAAAATTAGCAAAATGGGGGGTTTACCTTCTCAGGTGATTGTTTGACCTTGAAAATGGGCTCTTTTTGTTCGTGAGGGCCATCTGGCTCCACAGATAAGGTCTTCACGGACGTCCACGTAAAATTACGCAAAAATGAGGTTGGAATTCTGGATCACCACAAAATATGGTGAACTATAGCACACGAAAATTGGCAAAATGGGGGGTTTACCTGCTCTGTGGATCGTTTGAACTTATAAATGGGCCGTTTTGGCCGTGAGGGACAACTGGCTCCATAGGTAAGGTCGTAACGCACGTCCAGGTTTAATTTTGGCAAAAATGAGGTCGGATTTCCGTATCACCAAAAAAGATGGTAAACTATAGCATATGAAAATCGGTAAAAGAGGGGGGTTTACCTGCTCTGTGGATCGTTTGACCTTGAAAATGGGCCGTTTTGGCCGTGAGGGACAAATGGCTCTATAGGTAAAGTCTTAACGAATGTCGAGGTATAATTTTGGCAAAAATTAGGTTGTAGATCTGGATCACCAAAAAAGATGGTGAACTATAGCACACGAAAATTGGTAAAATGAGGGATTTACCTGCTCTATGGATCTTTTGACCTTGAAAATGGGCCATTTTGGCCGTGAGGGACAACTGTCTCTATAGGTAAGGTCTTAACGGACGTCGAGGTATAATTTTGACATAAATGAGGTTGGAATTCCGGATCACCAAAAAAGATGGTGAATTATAGCACACGAGAATTGGCAAAATGGGGGATTTACCTACTCCGTTGATCTTTTGACATTGAAAATGGGT
The DNA here is from genome assembly GCA_029582685.1 of Solanum piurae. Classification (NCBI taxonomy): domain Eukaryota; kingdom Viridiplantae; phylum Streptophyta; class Magnoliopsida; order Solanales; family Solanaceae; genus Solanum; species Solanum piurae. The sequence continues at coordinate 4,368 of JAJOOO010016853.1, read as the reverse complement.
TGTTTTGGCCGTGAGGGCTAACTGGATCCATAGGTAAGGTCTTAACGGACGTCCACGTATAATTTTGGGAAAAATGAGGTCGGAATTCTAGATAACCAAAAAAGATGGTGAACTATAGCACACGAAAATTGGCAAAATGGGGGGTTTACCTGTACAGGTGATCGTTTGACCTTGAAAATGGGCTGTTTTGTTCGTGAGGGACATCAGGATCCATAGATAAGTTCTTAACGGACGTCCACGTAAAATTTAGGCAAAAATGAGGTTGGAAATCCGCATCACCAAAAAAGATAGTGAACTATAGCACACGAAAATTGGCAAAATGGGCGGTTTACCTGCTCTGTGGATCGTTTGACCTTGAAAATGGGCCGTTTTGGCCGTAAGGGACAACTGGCTCCATAGGTAAGGTCTTAACGGACGTCCAAGTATAACTTTGGCAAAAATGAGGTCGGAATTCTGGATCACCAAAAAATCCATGGACTATAGCACACGAAAATTGGCAAAATGGGGGGTTTACCGGCTCAGGTGATCGTTTGACCTTGAAAATGGGTTGTTTTGTTGCTGAGGGCCATCTGGCTCAATCGATAAAGTCTTAACGGACGTCCACATAAAATTTAGGCAAAAGTGAGGTTGGAATTTCGGATCACCAAAAATGATGGTGAACTATAGCACAAAAAAATTGGCAAAATAGGGGGTTTACCTGCTTTGTGGATCCTTTGACCTTGAAAATGGGCCGTTTTGGCCGTGAGGGACAACTGGCTCCATAGGTAAGGTCTTAACGGACGTCCACGTATATATTTGGCAAAAATGAGATCGGAATTCCGGATCACCAAAAAAGATGGTGAACTATAGCATATGAAAATCGGTAAAAGAGGAGGGTTTACCTGCTCTGTGGATCGTTTGACCTTGAAAATGGGCCGTTTTGGCCGTGAGAGACAACTGGCTCCATAGGTAAGGTCTTAACGGATGTCCAGGTATAACTTTGGCAAAAATGAGGTCGGAATTTCGGATCACCAAAAAAGATGGTGGACTATGTAGTATACGAAAATTGGCAAAATAGGGGGTTTACCTTCTTAGTTGATGGTTTGACCTTGAAAATGGGCTATTTTGTTCGTGAGGGCTATCTGGCTCCATCGATAAGGTCTTAACGGACGTCCACGTAAAATTTAGGCAAAAATGAGGTTGGAATTCCGGATCACCAAAAAAGATGGCGAACTATAGCACACGAAAATTGACAAAATGGAGGGTTTACCTACACTGTGGATCGTTTGACCTTGAAAATGGGTTGTTTTGGTTGTGAGAGACAACTGACTCCATAGGTAAGGTCTTAACGGACGTCTGGGTATAACTTTGGCAAAAATGAGGTCGGAATTCCGAATCACCAAAAAATCCATGGACTATCGCACACGAAAATTGGCAAAATGGTGGGTTTACCTGTTCAGGTGATCGTTTGACCTTGAAAATGGGCTGTTTTGTTCGTGAGGGAAATCTGGCTCCATAGATAAGGTCTTAACGGACGTCCACGTAAAATTTAGGCAAATATGAAGTTGGAATTCTGGATCACCAAAAAAGATGGTGAACTATAGCACACGAAAATTGGCAAAATAGGGGGTTTACCAGCTCTGTGGATCGTTTCACCTTAAAAATGGGCCGTTTTGGCCATGAGGGACAACTGACTCCATAGGTAAGGTCTTAACGGACGTCCAGGTATAATTTTAGCAAAAATGAGGTCGGAATTCTGGATCACCAAAAAATATGGTGAACTATAGCACATGAAAATCGGTAAAAGAGGGGGGTTTACCTGCTCTATGGATCTTTTGACCTTGAAAATGGGCCGTTTTGGCCGTGAGGGACAACTGTCTCTATAGGTAAGGTCTTAACGGGCGTCGAGGTATAATTTTGGCAAAAATGAGGTTGGAATTCCGGATCACCAAAAAAGATGGTGAATTATAGCACACGAAAATTGGCAAAATGGGGGATTTACCTGCTCCGTTGATCTTTTGACATTGAAAATGGGTTGTTTTGGCCGTGAGGGCTAACTGGATCCATAGATAAGGTCTTAACGGACGTCCACGTATAATTTTGGGAAAAATGAGGTCGGAATTCTAGATAACCAAAAAAGATGGTGAACTATAGCACACGAAAATTGGCAAAATGGGGGGTTTACCTGTACAGGTGATCGTTTGACCCTGAAAATGGGCCGTTTTGGCCGTGAGGGAGAACTGACTGCATAGGTAAGGTCTTAACGGACGTCCGGGTATAACTTTGGCAAAAATGATGTCGGAATTCGGGATCACCAAAAAATCCATGGACTATAGCACACGAAAATTGGCAAAGTAGGGGGTTTACTTGCTCAGGTGATCGTTTGATCTTGAAAATGGGTTGTTTTATTCGTGAGGGCCATCTGGCTCCATAAGTAAGGTCTTAACGGATGTCCGGGTATAACTTTGGCAAAAATGAGGCCGGAATTCCGGATCACCAAAAAATCCATGGACTATAGCGTACAAAAATTGCCAAAATTGGGGGTTTACCTGCTCAGGTGATCGTTTGACCTTGCAAATGTGTTATTTTGTTCGTGAGGGCCATCTGGCTCCATAAGTAAGGTCTTAACGGACGTCCACGTAAAATTTAGGAAAAAATGAGGTTGGAATTCCGGATCACCAAAAAAAATGGTGAACTATAGCACATGAAAATCGGCAAAACGGGGGGTTTACCTGCTTTGTGGATCGTTTGACCTTGAAAATTGGCTATTTTGGCCATGAGGGACAACAGGCTCCATAGGTAAGGTCTTAACGGACATCCAAATATAATTTTGGCAAAAATGAGGTCGGAATTCCGGATCACCAAAAAATCCATTGACTATAGCAAACATAAAGTGGCAAAATTGGGGTTTACCTGCTCAGGTGATCGTTTGACCTTGAAAATGGGCTGTTTTGTTCGTGAGGGCCATCTGGATCCATAGATAAGGTCTTAACGGACGTCCACGTAAATTTTTGGCAAAAATGAGGTTGGAATTCCGGATCAACAAAAAAGATGGTGAACTATAGCACACGAAAATTGGTAAAATGGGGGGTTTACCTTCTCTGTGGATCGTTTGACCTTGAAAATGTGCCGTTTTGGATGTGAGGGACAACTGGCTCCATAGGTAAGGTCTTAACGGATGTCCAGGTATAATTTTGGTAAAAATAAGGTCGGAATTCCGGATCACCAAAAAATCCATGGACTATAGCGTACAAAAATTGCCAAAATTGGGGGTTTACCTGCTCAGGTGATCGTTTGACCTTGAAAATGGGTTATTTTGTTCGTGTGGGCCGTCTGGATCCATAGATAAGGTCTTAACGGACGTCCACGTAAAATTTAGGAAAAAATGAGGATGGAACTCCAGATCACCAAAAAAGATGGTGAACTATAGCACATGAAAATCGGCAAAACGTGGGGTTTACCTGCTCTGTGGATCGTTTGACCGTGAAAATGGGCTATTTTGGCCATGAGGGACAACAGGCTCCATAGGTAAGGTCTTAACCGACATCCAAATATAATTTTGGCAAAAATGAGGTTGGAATTCCAGATCACCAAAAAATCCATGGACTATAGCAAACATAAAGTGGAAAAATTGGGGTTTACCTGCTCAGGTGATCGTTTGACCTTGAAAATGGGCTGTTTTGTTCGTGAGGGCCATCTGGATCCATTGATAAGGTCTTAACGGACGTCCACGTAAAATTTTGGCAAAAATGAGGTTGGAATTCCAGATCAACAAAAAGAATGGTGAACTATAGCACACGAAAATTGGCAAAATGGGGGGTTTACCTTCTCTGTGGATCGTTTGACCTTGAAAATGTGCCGTTTTGGATGTGAGGGACAACTGGCTCCATAGGTAAGGTCTTAACGGATGTCCAGGTATAATTTTGGCAAAAATGAGGTCGGAATTCCGGATCACCAAAAAATTCATGGACTATTATAGCACACGAAAATTGGCAAAATGGGGGGTTTACCTGCTCAACTGATCGTTTGACGTTGAAAATGGGCTGTTTTGTCTGTGAGGGCCATCTGGATCCAGAGATAGGGTCTTAACGGACGTCCACGTAAAATTTAGGCAAAAATGAGGTTGGAATTCCGGATCATTAAAAAAGATGGTGAACTATAGCACACGAAAATCAGCAAAATGGGGGGTTTAATTGCTCTGTGGATCGTTTGACCTTGAAAAATTGGCTATTTTGGCCATGAGGGACAACTGGCTCCTTAGGTAATGTCTTAACGAACGTCCAAATATAATTTTGGCAAAAATGAGGTCGGAATTCTGGATCACCAAAAAATCCATGGACTATAGCACACGAAAATTGGCAAAATGGGAGGTTTACCTGCTCAGGTGAT
>JAJOOO010016852.1:0-12039 GCA_029582685.1 Solanum piurae | reverse complement strand
AAAAAAAAATACTCTTCAGCAAGATTTTTTTAAATTTTTAGGTTTGAACTCAATACCTCTAATTAAGAGATGGTGAGGTCATGTTTGCTAATTATAAATTTATAGATTTATTGTTTGAAGAATTATTGAGCAGAAAAATAAGACTTTCTGTTAAAATTGACTTGAGATCATCAATTTTATTAATCTGCCAAATCAACATGACCTATGTAGTCATTAGTTTTTTTGCCCTTGCTATAGGAGATTCAATTTGGTTCACCCCTCTTGTTGAGAATGACATATTTAATTTAATTCCAAGAAATTTGGAGGAAAAAAATCTGACCAACTTCCTCTTCATAAGTGGATCATTAATAATCATAATATGAAAGTTCTTGCAATATGTTAGCTGTTTCACTTATTTTTGTGGGGTCAGAATCATAAATAGCAGGCAAAATAAAAATATATGAAGGAAAAGAAATTTCGTAGAATTGAAATTAAACTTTCATCAAAGTTATGTGGAATTTATTATATTCACCACCCGAAAAAATAAGCTAATTAAACTATATGGCATAACTTAATTACACCAATGACCATGCCATAGAATTTATGTAGCTAATAGGGGCTTTCAAAAATCAATTTAATCGATAAACCAGATATCTTTAGTTTATCTTAATATAAGTAAAATCTAAATCCAATTTTACCTTATCAATTTATTGAGATCATTTGCCATGAGTTTTGTTGTTCAAATGTTAGATTAGCTTCAATTCATCTTAGTCTCATATAATCATTTCACCAATTTTTCTGAATTTCCATATTCTGCTTGTAACTAGACCTTATTAGAAGCCTAGTCATTCGAGTGCAAACATTGTTGGTATTTAGTTGATACTTGTCGACTCTTTTTTGAATTTTGATAATTAAATAAGTCTTTCTTTGATTGTATTTCTTTTATATACTCTAAATATCTTGAACTATCAATTATCATGACTTATAGTTCTTTTAACATAGTTTTCAATTGTGTAAATTTTATTTCCTTTTTCTAAAAAATAAAATCATGCTCAAGTTCACGTTCAAAATTATATTATTTGATTCTCAAAATCTAAATGGTACCACATAAATTGAGACAATGAAAATAACATTTAAACCTTTTTTGTGACAGGTGAAGCTTGCTCAAGTCGATGCACACCTCCACCATCAATCAATAGTTTGAAAGTTCAAATTATGAACGTAAGTAAGTATACTGTTGATTTTTTTTCAAAAAAAAAGATCATTGTTGTCAAAAATTTACAAAATACAAAGTCGTAATGAAGAGATAATTATATACTATGAATCTAGCCTATATAGAAACTAGAAAGTCATAGAGTCAGCAGCTAAAGGCCAGCTAGTTCTGTACACACAACTTTCAACACGTAAGTATAATGAATAGTTTTTTTTTTTCTTTCTTTCATTCATATAGTCTATATTATATATTGGAGTATATAGTAATAGATAGAAGAGAAATAAATGAGGAAACGTAATCACGTGATAAGTGAAGAAAAACATAAAACATAAAATCCAAGGAAGATCCCAGAGTGAGTTAGTATTATTATTGGCCAAAGAAACAAAGAAGTATTTTATGGATTTATTATATGATGGATATATGTCACAATTATTTTCTGCTTTAAGGACTTTCGTCACTTCATCCAGCTGTTTTAATGTCTCTGACTACTTCCTGTCCTTCCCATACTCTTCTTGCCCCAACACTATCGAAGATGCGGAGATCGTGGATTAGGGAAAATTTTTAGTAATTAATTGAGTATTGATTTCTCATTTAGATTTGATCATAGTTTGGAGTATATAAAAAAGATCAATAAATAAAATAGAAGAAAACTTTGTATGGTGTGGACCGTCCATTATTGAGCTAGAACTATTTTTTAATATGTTGTCATATTATTCGTTTTCTTTTTTCAATTACTACTATGATCGTACACACAATAATATTTTTCCCTTCGAACCCCGTCTTATATTAAAAAATACTTTTTAACATGACATGTTAAAAGATACTGCTCTCTCTTTAACTCCCTTTTACAGGACTTTGTTCACACATTATTAAATCATCATAATAATATCATTTCCTATTGTGTTATGGTTTTACTTGTTTCCAAAAACAAGATTAAAGTTTACCATTAATGCACCATCATAGTATAATGAGCATTAGTGTAGAATGTCCAAAACAAGATAATTAATCCACTAGGGGAACATATAGTATAATCTAAAATTTGATCAAATTGAACAACCAAGTGGTCCAAGTGCACATAATTATTATAATACTATAATGAAGCATGTTATTGCAAGGACAATGTTAATATAACAAATGGAAAACTAACAATATTGTTAGTATATTTACTATAGCCTTATAGGTTTTATTAATAGTAGCCCTTTCTCTGTCTCTCAGGTCTTAAACTTTCATCTGATATGTCACCCTCTATACTGAATTGTATAGTCACTATCACCTTAGATTCTCTATCTTATATATGTGCTGCATAAAACTCCATTGGATTTTAATATTTATTATTTTAAAAAATTATGAAACACACTAGATGAACATTCATTAAGCGCTCGTTTGACATAGTGTACGAGAATAATATTGTTGATATTAGTTAGGTTGCATTGATTATTCAGAAATTATTTCTTATACAAAATTTGATTTGTTGTATTAAAAATAACATGCATTGCATATTTTTTTTTTTAAAATATTGTTTAAAAAAGCATCCTCCATGAATGTAATGAAAAAAATCGTGAAAAAGGTTCTGAGGGGCAACTATGGTATTATCAATGCTAACTCAGGCATTAAAACTAATTACAATGCTTATATCATGGTTTTCCATGTTCTTTTCTCATCTGGTGTCCAACTTTTGATATCATTGAAACTTCACTAAATTCATATTCACTCTGAAAAGTATCATAACATAATATCAAATAGAGTGTACCAAACAAAGTACGTATTATAATACATAGAATTAATGCATACATTATTTTTTCTTTATGTATCTTACCAAACGACCCCTAAAACCACCAATAACAACAAACTCACTATAATTTTATAGATAGAGTTTAAAAAAATAAAGTACACACATATTTTATTTCTAATTATAAATAGATTATTTTCTATAAACATTCTCTAAAATCATAAAAGTAATTAACCACTAGAAAATTCAAAGAAATCCACTAGGTCATAGGCAAATTCCTTTCAAATGTTAAAAAAAATATCCACTTAGATTCAAATTGTGACTTTAATGTTATGCTGATGCAATGGGCCTGAAATTCCCCTTTAAATAATAATGTTCACTATAATACTACTACTACTTTTGTTTTTGTAACCACTTTCACTATAAAGGGATATAAGACTATAAGGTTTCTTTTTCCACTATGGTGTAAGATGAATTATAAGGGCAAACATGTACTAATGCCTTGCCACTTTCCTCATTAATGCCTTTGCTACAAATACACAATCACTTTTTTTTTTCTTTCTCCCTAATAGCTACTATAGTCTATAGTACCACAAGTTTAGCACTAGCTAAAAAGAGTACTTTGATTTTACATCCACTTCTTTGGATATTTTTTTCTTTCAAATTATAACATGTTTTTTTTCCCTCCTTGTTGATTTTATTGTTTTTTTTTTAAAAAAAAAATCTAAGTACCATCCTAAGTTTTGATTATTTTGGTTTAGTTTTTACTACTTTGTTAGGTAATTTAATCGTAAACGAGTGTTGTGGTATAATGAATCAGATCATTCTATTCTTAATGATTAAAAGAATTTGCCTTTAATAATACGTATAAAAAAAAAAGGAAAAATTCATTAGCAGTATTATGTTTAGCATCCGTTTTGGTGAAGATTAGCGAGTTCTTTTTAAAACGAAAGTGGCAGCATTTTCCTTTTGAAATATAGTAAAATATATTTTATTCACATGTATTATATAAAAAAAAAAAACTCAATTCTTATTGAAATAGTGCTGATACATTATATGTGTTTGTAATTCAACTAATATTTAATTTAAAAATATCTTGGTCGAGAGTGCTGCGAGTAGTGTACAACAAATGGAAAATTAGAAGAAAAAATTAATCATAATTTTTATACAGAGTCAAATACTATTTTATAGCATATAATCTGCAATTGTCAATTCAATAAAAAAAAATATTACTACCTCTCCTGTTTCTTAATTCGTTTAAAAAGAATATATTTTTTGATAATATTTTAATTTTAATTTTCTACGTGATTCGTTTAAAATAACAAATTAATGAACATTTTCACGTTTACAAATACATGATTGAAAAAACTTTTTTATATTTTTAAATTTCATATCAAGTTAAAATCAGACAAACAAATTAAAACGAAGAGGGTAGAAAATTATTTCAATTTTATGAAATTTGAGTTTCTCGATAAATCAGAAATTAGGGGAAGTTTGACTTGAAACACAATTAAACATTGATATAATGTGATGATGATGACTAATTTAACACCAAAATGAAGAATGACTGACCACTAAATCAATCAGAAAAAGAAAAAGTATTAGGAAAAAAAAGAGAGTGCAAAATTCAAAAATAATAATTTAAAAAGGAAGTCAGTCAAACAAAGATTGATCTGACATCACTATTGATAGAAAGAAAAAGAAGGCAAATTTCAAAACTGAGCATAGGCAGTGAGTAGTGGCATTTCTTAGCTAAATAAATATCCACTTGATGGAAACCCTACATCAGACCCTTTGCTAATTCATTATTAATAAACAACATTCGAATCAGCTTGCGTAAAAAAATTGAATTATAATCAAATAAATTATTCAAAGGATACTACGCCTTTTTGATTTCATATAAAAATGTAACAAACGAGTTTGTTATTAAGAGATTTAATTATTTTTAAAAATAAAAATCTATTAAACTTAACTTTCAACAGTAAAAAGACTAGATTTATCGGTATTGTAAAATTTAAAACTATTACATCATATTGCAAATTGTTTGAAATTCACGTGGTAATATAGCAACAACCATATCAAATAATAATAATAATATAAAAACAAAATTTAAAAGAATAAGATATATTCAAATTTTAAAAAATTCCTTTTGTGTAAAAGGATCATAAATTATTTTCGTCATTATTATTGATAGAACATTAGAAGAATTATTATGTGTGCTCAGGATCTCTACATTAATAAAATTGTAGTAAGTATTACTTTTCTATGATTAACCAAAACTAATAATAAAAAGAAAATAATAACTAGAGATTAAACATAGTATTAAAATAATAAGTATAAGTACTAAAAATAATGATAAACCTTATAATAGTCATAAAAGTAATTTACCCATTATTTATTATATTAGAATATTAAAAAGTTGGTAAGTTCCTCGACATCTAATCATTGATAAAGATATAAACTATTATTTTATTCTATGAAAAATTACAAATCTGAATTAATAATTTAAAGATATTAATTCACTATTTATATTTAATTAATTTAATGATTAATAAGAAATTTATATAAATTAATTTTATGTGTTGAATTTTGTGTACATGTTTGTACTGTTATTAAATTATTTTATATCCGGTGTATTTTAAATTATTCTTAATAATAATTTTACACAAATTTAAGACTTTAAAAAATATTTGAACTTTTATGAATTCAAAAAAAAACATATGTAAAATGAATCAATATGTCATTTAACCTTATGATATTAAATATTTCATGTGGAAAGTAAGAACTGGTAAATTGTTAACATGGAGAAAAAATTAATTTATTAATACATCAGAAAAGTAATAAAGGACAAATATGTAAGAATATTTGAACTATTTGATATTTTATGAAATAAAAATAATTATAATTTTTTTCACGCAACGCACGGGAAAGTATACTAGTTTAACATAATATCCAGAGTTATGTAGAACAACAACAATAACATATTAGAAATGGAGTATAGAGAGGATAATGTATATACAGACTTTATCTCTACAAGATAAAAAGATTGTTTTCAATAGATCCTTGATTGAAGTAAAAACAATACAAAACAATTTGATAGAAAAAACAACGGAAGTGAAAAGCTAAGACAATGCCTAAGAAAGCATCACAACGCATACTAAAAATGGAACATACACAACAACAAAAAAATACGATAATAGAAATGTAATAACAAGAAACTCCTAGAGTAATAGTTCGACTACTAAGCAAGCCACCGAGACTTAGGTAGATAAGAAAAAAAAAAAAGACCCAATGCTATACTTGAACAATGTTCTCCTATAATTTACCAAAAAGAGTCTTAGAACATATATAGTTATCTCTGTGTGAGCTACAAATCACGAGTAGCTAACGACTACATCTCATCTTCATGGGCTGAATTCAACCCTACCAAAAACTATACGTAAACACAGAATATTTTGTACACCGTTTATTAGAGTTACTAAATTAAACTGACGGCAAGTTGACAATGTATTCTTTTGTCATAGCCTCTATTATACTACTCCTACTTGGTCACTATTCATATACTGTTTGGCCGACCTACCTACGTTCCCTTCCCCATTAACAGCATAGGCCCTTTGCCACCCAGAAATAATGCAGCAAACGTCTCATCACTGCAAATCAAGATTCTAAAATATTGTTGGATTTTTCTAACAACAGATTTCGAATATTTTATGCACTTATTTTCTAACCTAACATTATCACATTCTACACAAAGTTATGTAGAGAAACTGAATGCAGCATCTTCTACTGCTCATTACATATGTGCAGACATCATATAGCAATGATTAAAGGGGTAGACATATTAGCATTCTTGGTTAAAACATGACTTCACAAGCATTAGGCACTTTCAGAAATTAGTTACCTATATAAACTCACAAATTCATCTCATGCTTATCTAGTGACGGAGTATATACGAGAATTTGTTTTTAAGCTACCTGCACAGTATATGTAATTTTATAGGCGACTCATCAGAGTTCAAGGACATTAAGAAGCAGCATCAGCAATATGCTTTCAAGAATGAAATATTGATAAGTATATGCCACCATTTTCATGCACCAGATTTCTCAAAAGTATTTGGGATGTATGGCCAAACACTAGCTAAGTAACCTGTAGTTTAGTGAGGAATGGATGGAAACTGTATTTCTTCCACTGTTATTCAGATGAACAAACTACATTGATCTACTTATAATGAGAAATGACATGTACATACTGGAAAATTTCCGTTAGAATATAATCAATAATACCACGTCACGTGCACTGCTACCACAATCACCATCTTCTTACCAATGATGTCAGCAACTGCAACAAAAGGATATTTTTCTTAATATATACAGGAACGATACACAACCATGTTTTACACGGTTACTGCATATATTCATGTTGCTGGAAAAAATAGCCGAAGATGGCTGAAAAATTGACTCGGTATATATTCATGTGCAAAATAAGCATAGAAAGAAAACGCATGTCTACACCCACTCCTTTTGTTCCCCCTCTTAGGTGAACATGAAGAATTTGAATAATTTCTAGTAGGTTAAGAAAACACCGAGTTTGTCCAAGAACAACCAAAAAGTGAGCAACTAAATGATACTATCAACTTTGCCTGAGCTCTTACACAAAAATGATCAATCGTTAACCAATTGCTGTCACAAGAAAATTAATCAAACTTCTTATTCCACCAGCTTTACAGTTTATTTCATCTTAGGGTTTAGTTCATGGGAAATTATAAGGCATAACAATCAAGATGCAAATAAAGTTCCATGACTTAAGTCAGGGGCGGACGTAGGCTTTGCCATATCAGTTCGGCAAAACCAAGGGTGTTTACCCAAACATGAACAAAAAATTAAATTTAGAACTCAGTTATTAACCCTTGAGATCAATTCCTAGAATCCAAAACCCATACAGGTTAAATCTTGGATCCTATCTGCCTTTAGTTCAAAGGGAATGGGAATTAATTTGGTAGTTCAAACAGACTAACCATGTTAGGCAAGGAAGAAACACTTCATACAAACAGCTATTACACCCTTAATATCCCCAAGTTACTGATTGGACAAGAGAAACTTTACCTCAAGAAATTCAAAAGGGTTTCCACTCTTATAAACATCATTCTTCTTCGGCTTGTCCGTTGGTAAAATGCTGAACAAGAGTGTCCTCCATCCAATGAGTAATACAGCAGTACTCCCCATGGTAACTATTATGAAGTTGACGGGTGGTATATGACCCACAGAGGCAGCCCTTATAGCTATACCCACCTACAAAATAGGAGAAGCAGAGAGTAAATAAGAATCAGCACACAATCAAGAATCCTTGACCCCCAAGAAACGGAAGAAAATTGATAGGCTGATAGGAGTATTTTAGACAAAATTCATGATCAAAGTCATGCTCCACACAAGTTGAAGGGACTGAGACCTTTCTACCTATGTAACCTTATTTCTAAAATTGCATCACATTTTACTAATCTATATACTTATGTTTGCAGTGAACAGTTTTTCATGCTACAATCATACAACAATATACCATGATCAAGTTTAAACATACAAATAGTTTCCCAAGACAAAGAGGTAGCACACATGATAGGTAAGACACGGAAAATGTCAAACAAATTAGGTAATTGACAGAACTACTTCATCATTCCATGACTATAATGAAATTAGTGCCCACCGAATCAAGATTCGAGGAAAGCTCGAGACTAGAATGTGGTAGTCATCTATCAAATTCTAATTGAAGGCCAAAGGTTGCCTAGTAAGGTGACAATAACTTACTCACCAGCATCCATGGAAATGTCAAAGCAAGCATTGAATACCAAATATTAAGAAACATACTACTTTAAACAAATATAACCCTATAATTTTACCAAAGACAGTAGAGAGTGAGTGCAACAGGGGCAAGATCCCCCCATGTCTGATTTGTTACTTCTTACTACTCAAATCAAGACTTTTCCATTGCCATTTACTTGACGCAAGACAGCATCTTCCCAGCCAACACCACTGAATAAATTAATATTCTTTCTTACTGTTGCCACTGCTGTTATTACATGGACTTGTGAGGAAACTTAGGCAGAATTTCACTAACCATATATATTTCTTCCAATCGGAAAAGTTGCAATATATCATATATGAACACCTAATTGTAAGCATTGAACTAAAACACCAATTTTCACAAAATCATTTAACACTTTAAGCACCAAGCTGTAAAAAAAAGTGACTTGTAGATGAGAACTAGGGGTTTTATTTCTTACAAGAGTCTGTCCAATGACTCATAAGCAGAATGACTTCACCATATATCGTTGCCTCTCAGAAAAGTTTCAATATATAAACACCAACTTGCAAAAATTGAACTAGACTACCAGCTTTTACAAAATTAGTTAACACTTCAAACACCAAGCTATAACAAAAGGAGAGAACTGTTTGAGGAGAACTAGAGGTTCAATTCACAAATGGTTTCAAAGACAACTAAATTACTCTAAAATATTCCAACTGTCGCATCTGCTGGACACACATAATTTATGAGAGTTGCGACACCACTTCAGTTATTTTCCCTTCCTGCCCACCTAACAACCCCTAATCCCAGTTCAATTGTACAGCCTTTTTCAGCATTTTGTTCTGATCCTCCATTCACCATTAAAAAAAAGACAATGGGTCTCTTTGCCTTATCCTCTATGAGGGGAGAAAAACCCCTCTGCTGAAATAAACTACAACTGATAGAATGATAGCATAGATGCACCATTCTGTTCAAACTTACTTACTTTTGTCTGAATCCCATGAGCTTCAATATCCTTAAAGAAAATCCAATTCACACGATAAATTATTTTGATATTTTTGATTACTAATTTTAAGATAACTCTTACCTTTTTTATGATTGTGGTGTCAAAGCCAGCTTGCGAGCACCTCAACTATTTTACCGAGTACATGTTACCTCCACCACTGCAAGTATCGGGTAACACTGTCCACCAAGGTATACATATATGGAAGGAAATCACCTAGTGTTATTTGCCTCTGCTAGAATTTTAAATTGAGGCTTCATGGTTCTCCTCGCACTTCTTTGATCATTATGCACACCCTTGGTGTTCTATTCCTATCTAGTCTTCTTAAAGTGTCTAAGCACAAATAAACTATTAGGATCGCATCTATAATCTATATTTATTTACAAATCCATTTGTGTTGTCTAATAAAACTTCCATAACATCTTCAATCTTTTCATAAACAACTTTGTTATGATCTTGTAGACTTGTCAGCTTTCCACCGAACTAATAGGCTTGAAATATTTAGGCTCTTAAGCTCCGATTTTCTTTAGTATCAAAGATATATATGAGACATTAGTATTTTTCATAAAACCTTCGAATTGGTTAAAAAAAATTAAACATCAATCAATGCCTTAATAAAGTACCAACATTAGTGATGAAAAGCCATGATAAAACTGTCAGGTCCTGGTGCTTTATCCCATCATACCCTTTTATCACTTTTAACACCTCTTCCTGGATGAATTCCCTTTGCAACCAGATCATATCTTCTTCAAAGATTCTCGAAGCACATTCTGATTGAAAGAAGGGTTTTAATCTTCTCTCTCTCTCTCTGTACAACTTTGAATATATGTAGTCTTTCTTGTTCTATGTTGTCTTGATCTTCAATCGGCTCTCCATTACTCACCAACTTATCTATTTGATTATATCTCCTGTGGATATTTGGCATCTTATGAAGAAATTATTATCTTGTCATCACATTTCAACCATAGACACCTACAATTTTGCCTCCATGTGATTTCTTCCAATCCAGTAATCTCTCACAGGTCCATCAGAATTCTAGCTTTTGGAGATTCCCTTCCTCAATCAACTACCTCATAACCAGCAATTTGTCAAGAGCCATAAATCTGTTCAGTAAAGCCACAAATTGCATAGCTACACCACCGTGTCTCAACTCTTTCAAAAATCCTTGGGTTTCATCCATCTGAAATATTGTCCCATTGACCACAGCTAAAAATTCTAAGATGATGATCCGAGAACTTTTGGCAAGATATTTAGTGTGATGTGTTTGAAATAATTATCCCTTTCTAAAGATGTTCAGGACACTAATGATGTTCTGCACTGTCCCACCTCTAATCCCAGTATCTTTAACTACCGCATGACGAGGGATTCACCAACTCCACCTCCTTTTTGAAATCAGAGATCTCTACCATAAATCTTGTGTATCTATAATTTCCCTATCTTTCAGAAGAGAATCTAGTGACTATTAAATCACCTACTAGATAGTGGAAATTTTCACCCATAGATTTTTCATTGTTATTTTGTTATTATGTCCACAAACATCAAGTCTATCAGAACAACCTCTCTACCTCTAAGGTAGGGGTAAGGTCTGTGTATAGTGTACACTCTACCCTCCCCAAACCGCACTTTGTGGGACTACACTGAGCATGTTGTTGTTGTTGTTGTCCATAAACATCTAAAATTGGTCAGTGTATTACTGAATAAAATTAAGATTGAGTACACGTCGCAAATTCTTTCTTTTTGCAACTAAGTGTTTCTTTCTTTCTGAAATGATAGTAAAGCCAATGTTCTATAAATTCGACTCCACCCAAGCAAGTTCCAAGCTTTAATATCTAGCTCTGTGGTAGTTAACTAACAACCACAAGTGTTTTTTTCTTTTTGAAAAGATAGTAAAGCCAATGTTCTATAAATTATACTCCACCCAAGCAAGTTCCAAGTTTTAATATCTAGCTCTGTGGTAGATTTCTTTGGTATCCATCAGATAATTAAACTAGTCCACCAGAACATCCATAAATTACAGTATCCAATCAACTAGAATGTAAAGAGGACTTACCGGAATGCCTAATGACCATGATTTAGTAGCAGCAATGAAAGCCTTAAACAGACCATTCTTTCCTTTGCCATCCTCCCCAAATCCTCCAAGGAAATACGCACTCAAAAACCAACCTAAAGAACCCACAAACATCATCAAAAATTCAAACTTTATGTTCAAACTTAGGGACAAGGCACAAGTACCCTTAGACTATGACCGAAACACAACTTTAACTAAACTAAGGGATAATAACTTATTTTTTTGGTAATTTTGTACATCGTTTCACTTAC
>JAJOOO010016851.1:0-11697 GCA_029582685.1 Solanum piurae | reverse complement strand
AGATTTCCAAATATTATCTTGTAAAAACAACTCAAATCGACTACAAAAATCCTTGTGACAAGAAAACCTCCTTTAAGGTATTTAAACTTTGACTGACCAAAAATAATAAAAATAATAAAAATAATAATAATAATAACAACAACAACAACAACAACAATAATAATAATAATAATAATAATAATAATAATAATAATAATAATAATAATAATTTATTTACCTATTTCATCATGATGATCTTCTTACTAAGATTATGATTTTGGTGGATTTTTAAGATTTGATAAATTTTGTTTAATATTGACTTGTGATCAAATCTAATGTAAATCAATACATATGGAATGTTATTTACAAGATTTCCAATATTATCTTGTAAAAACAACTCAAACCACCTATAAAAATCCTTCTTTTGTTCCTTAAATTGCATTCTCTATTCCCTCTCTATACATGTCTCCAATTTGAATATTGTACTTTAAGCTTTTTTTATTTCCTCCAAAAAAGTTTTAACCAATCTTGATAAATGTGTATTGCCTCTGTCCTAACATCTGTGCTAGTGTTCGCATTTCAAGATTACTGAAGAGAAAAACAAAAAATCATTTGAAGCTCATGTAGAGACGATTAATTTACTTTATGTTTGTGTACGAGGTATGCCTCAAGGACAACTTCTTCACCAATTACAACAGCAGCAACCACAACTGCTTCCTCAAATACAACAGCAACAAATACAACCGCTTCCCCAATTACAGCAACAAAAAGCACAACTGCTTCGCTAATTACAATGGTTGTGGTTGTTGCTGCTATAATTGGTGACCGGTTCTGCTTGTAGCTGCTGTATTTGGAGAAGCGGTTGTGTTTGCAATTGTTGTAATTGGTGAAGCGGTTGTGCTTGCTGCTACTGTAATCGCTGATTGAGATTGGTGATAACAATACCACAAAACTTCTTTTCTGCTTTCTCCATGAAATGAAAACATGGAATAAAGCACATTTTCAGTTAAAAACTGCACGATCTATTAAAAGGACGCGACTCCTCTCTCTATTAGGTGCAAAATACAAGAAAATAAGCTCGTAAACAACAAATATAACTGTTCTAATCCCATTAGTATTTGACATAAGCGGATTGTTTCTTGACGCTAGTCGACAAAACATACCTATTCATGTAAAGATCAATTTAATCAGTTATTAAAAAGACACTTTAAGAAGAAAAGAGTAGTTTATACTAAAACCTACTAATTACCATATGGGTAAATGTCACGACCCAAAAATTGAGTGTGATGACATGTCTTATCCAACTAAGACAGGTTATCCTAAACAAACCTCGATAAGGTAAATATGAAAGTAAGAACAAAATAAGGAACTAAACACAACATAAACATGTAAAAATCATAATATAACTCAAATGCCCCCCTAAAACCTGGCGTCACGTGTAAAAGCCTCTAAGTATTACATATATTCAAAAGAAATACGAGTCTGAATGTCTTTATATCTAGAACAAAACAAAGACATAATAAAAGAGTAAGTGATGTCCGCCGAAATGATATGAAGCTACCTCACGAACTCCCAAAGCAAGCCTCAAACGAAGATGAAAAGGGGGTGATCAAGACGATCCAGACTCGCAACCTACACAAGTGTGTAGAAATTAAGGGAGTGAGTACCAAATAACAACTGTATTCAGCAAGCATCCCTACTAACCCTAAGTAAAGCAATATAAAATACATGTACTCGAACACTACATCCGAACCTTCACATACTACAACTTGCATAACAATTAGACCAACCCAACCTTACAATTCACAATTCATATAACACATAACATGTATAATTACATCACAACATGCACCTCAAAATATACAAATTACCATCACAATCTTTTATATTCAAACAACCACAATGTCTATAATAAATCACTCATAAAGATCAAACAACTATAATAATGTGCAATGCAATGAAGTGCAATGTCATATATAGTAATGCATGTCTGTCCTAACAAACACACCCGTTGAGACTCAAGTCGGGACCCATGAGGGACTCACAAGGTCCATGTATCTTTCTGAACCATTTCCCTTCGGTATATCTCATTCGTCAGAACCATTTCCCCTCGGCATCGCTGAAACCATTTCCCTTCAGCATAAACATTAATCCAATCTCATCATTATGTTTCAAAACCAATGAAAATAAGCATGTTCACACGAATAATCAGAAGATGATAAATTCCATATCTCAATACACAATCCATACTCCCACAATCATGCCATATCATCAATAGTGAGTCAATATAACTGTTCCAAATCATCCACAACACATCATACTAATATTACTATGTCAACAAATTTCTTTTTTATCCCGCTTCATCATCACTAGAAGTCAATCAACATTTACAAATGAACAAGAATTACAAAATCCTTCACCAATTCTCATTACTTCCAAATCACACAAGGTGTACAAGGTTTAATACGTTTAACGTCCACTTGTCTTAGAAGAGAAAGAAATCAACTCAGTACTTGGGCCTTCCCTTTACGACGAGTCATCAAATCCAACAAATCTAACCAAATAAGAAATCCCAATAAGAAATCATAAACAACAACAACCATAAAACTGATTTTGGAAGCCGAATCCAAATCAACCCAAAATTTCAATCCTGAGTACTAGGGTTAAAATTGAAATTTTGTATGAAATCATGATACCCAAAGATTTTTGAACTAATATGGTTAAAACTAAAATTTTGTATGAAATCATGATACCCAAAGATTTTTGAACTAATATGGTTAAAATTAAAATTTTGTATGAAATCATGATACTCAAAGATTTTTGAACTCATTAGCAAAAACTACATCGAAAAATAAGTTGAAACCTAGCTCAAATCACAATTTTTCTTAAAATCCAAGTTCTTGAGAAAAACTCACAAAGTTTTAGTTCAAAATTAGCAATGAGGTGAGAAAATCTTGAAATAAATAATGGGTAATAATTATGGGGGACTTAAAAATTGTTACCTAATCGATGGATCTCGAAAAATCACTTTAAAATCACCTTTATCGAGCCCCCTAAGTTAAAAAATGGTGCTAATGTGAATGGAACCCCGACTTTTGGAAGATAATTTTGTTAAGGCCACTTTACTCTTCACGATCACGACCCCAAACCTCGCGATCACGATGAGTAATGTTGGTCAACTCATTTTTATTGACCTTTATGATCACGACACATGACCCTACGTGATCGTGAATAAATGGAAAATACACCTACACGATCACGACTCAGGATCACACAGTCGTGAAGAAGGTCCATCAGGCTCTAGACACAACAACATTAACAAATACCATGACCCAACAAAATTCACAGAATGGACCCTTAGGATTTGTTCGGAATCCCGAGCGCATAAATGAAGTATGCTACCCAACTAAACTCGATATTTCAGACTCAATGGAACTGTTGAAACACGGATTCAAGGTCTCCTTGACCCAAAACCCGTTAAAGTTGCTACAAACTAATAACTTCCACTAAAAAATACCAAAAAACCTTCAGCACCTCTGAAAATTCAACCAAGACCTCACCTAGGCCTAAAATCATCCCTCCAATCCAATGTTGTCGTCATAATTTCAATTAGAGTGTTCGAATTCCAAAAATTTACCAAAGTCAATACTTTGACTTAATACACTTACGCTTCCAACACAAGGGCTCAAATCCACATAAAGACTTAGAAACTGAAAATGATAACTTTCCTAGATCAACCGCATTTTGGAGCTGATGGAATTTTATTCCGAGACTCATAGCTCCGATTGTTTCCAAAAATCACTTATAACAACTTTAAGTCTCTAAAAACTCTAAAACATCCAAAAATCCCAACTTTTCTATCCAATTTCAAAATCAACTTCGTAAACTAGCCAAACATGATTCGGGGCAACTATAAAAAATAGCAAAATGGTAATTTACAGAAAATTTCCAAAAATTCTATTGAAGGTCATTACAGTAAAAGACAACTTAGCATTGATAAAACATATGGTATGCCAAAGAACTTTATTTTGGATTTTCTTTTCATGATTTTGTTGGATGTGATCCTCAATTCTATGAAATAAAATCCTCTTTACAACATGATTTAGTTTTTCAGAAAACTGATAATTATTGTCTCGTGCATTCCATCATTTTTTTGTGTGGCTTAGAGGCTTCATAAATCATAGTCTTAGTGGGGATTAATGATTTTTTTTTTCATTATAAAGGTTTAAACTTTAACACCTTCTTATGTCTTAAGTTTGATTTTTTTTACGATATGTTGCCAACTTAACAATTGTAGTTCATACATCATTTTATTTTTAAAAAGTAATTCCGCTAGGTAAGGTGTGCCTAGGGCTATATTTTATTAATAAAGAAAAAAGGACCTCAAAGAGAAAAGTACAAGAAGGGGGGCTAGGCCTTACCTTACTAATCTTAATGAGGTAACGTACCTCTACTAATAAATTAAACAAGCATGAAGAGAATAATAGCTAGAGAAAACTAGATATTCGTTGATCATCATAGAGCTTTTAATACATTCTGTGGTGATTGATCTTAGGCGTATGTATATGCCTAGAAATCTAATAATTTCCGTATTTAATCCAAGTTTGAAATCAATTTGTGTTTGTTTATAGTCTTATCGAGTCTTTTGATTGTATATGAGCTAACCAACATGATTAGTTGTGTAGGTAATCTTAAATGGAGAAACGAGCACTGAAATGGGCATCGGGAATCACAAGGGGACACAAGTGAAACGAAGTAAGAAAGAAGAATAAGAAAAAGAACAAGTTACGTCCGTATCCTCTCCGCGTCGCGGAGAGGAATGTCATTCCTGGGTGCACATTAAAATTTGGGACAGAACTCTCCGTGTCCTCTCCGCGTCGCGGAGAGGAAATGTTGATTTTGTGTGAGATTCAGCATTTGAACCAGAGTGGTCCATGTAGCAGCCGCGTCGCGGAGAAGAGCAAAAGTGTTCGAGTGGAAGTTTAAAGACCCCTCCGCGTCGCGCCCCTGTGTGCCAGATTTGGCCGTTTTAACTTTAGTATAAATAGGTTGATATTTTATTTTATTAAAACATTCTTTTTCTGGGTTTTGAAGAATGACGACTTGGAGAGCTATTTCATCATTTTTTAGGGTTCTTTCCTAAACTCTTTTACTTTCGATCTCTTTATGATAATTAAACATTGTTTGATCAAAACTATTGTTATGAGTAGCTAAATACCCTAGTTCTAGGGTTGTGGCTACAAGATGATTGTAATCTATTGAGTTTTCATTGGGTTAATATTGATTATCATATGTATCTTTCTTATGTTCTTGTTTTTCGTATTTCGTGCCTGATCACCATTGAAATAAACACATTATTCGAATTGAACTCGATAGAGGAATTAGAGGATAGAACGTTGGGCATAAGGAGCATGATTTTCTCTTAATAATTAGGGTTAATTTGTATCTAGGATACAAATATACCTAGAAACCATGATTGGTCACTATACAGGAAGAAATCGTAATGCTCGGTACTTGGTCCAACCTATCCCCACTCAACGATGTAGTTAGGTTGTCATTTATCGTAGGAAATTACAGGTCGGGAGACCATGATTATACATTTAAACCTGTGATCATTGATTTGATAGTTGAATAAACACTCATTTAAATAATATAAATTCCATGAATCCTGATAAGAGCTGCAGCCCTGGACTTTACCCAATCATTGTTTGAAACCCTTGAAATTGAATCGCGCTTCTTTAAGTTTTGTTAATCTTTAGATTATAGAATAAATCACTATGGAAATATTGATAACACTTGTGTTTAGCTGAAAGTATTGGAACAATCAATTTATTCTAATTGTAAGTCTTTGTGGGTACGATACCCGACTCTTTATAAGAGCCACTTTAATACTTGAATGATCACATACACTTGCGTGTGCGATTTGGGCGCAACAGTTATGCTACAAATGAGGATGCTTAAGTAATGCAAAATATAAAATCTAATAATAAAGCTGATTATCAACCTCAAACTTCATTTTATATATGTAGAAATTTAAAAAGATGGTTTGCCCGTGTAGAAGTTATTCCACCTGGAACAAAAAGATCAAAACCTTCCACGCCCCACACTGGATTTACATGTTGTACTTTTCCCAAAGTAATTTGAATTATTTCCCTCTTGTCTTCTTTGTCAAATATGTCAAACAAAACCTGATAGTTCATAACTTCTTTTAGGATTTATTGGATCTTGTTGTTGTTGAAACTGTCATGTGATTTCGCTTTGACAGTCGCATCGTTAGGTGCCTTGGAATAAATTCCTCAGTCACCTTACCATCCCAACTATGTTGCCTTTAATGTGTCGTCTTCTTTTTGTTTTTGTTGCTTCCACTTTTTTGTTGCCTAGGTGAGAGATGTTTATCCTGAATACCTTCTCAAATAATATGTCCTATCATATCATCCTCATCATCCTCATCAAACATGTCGTTGCCCAAGTCAATATCATAAGTTGTAGTTGGATTAAGTTTGGAAACTACATCTTCTGGCTCATGACTCTTTTTCAATATCTTGGTGGTAATGGTGAAGTTTTTTTAGAGTTATCAATTGTCACTACCATAGATGAATTTGCCTTACTTGAAGGAACAAATATGGGTGCTTGAGGACTTAACTTATTTCTTGCTGGTGAAGAAATATGCTCCTCTTCCTCAGCTAAATCTGTCCATCTAGAAGCACTCGTTTCATGTTGCTTTTTCTTATAAACAATCAAACCGTTTGTAAAATTAGCTTGAGAGATGGATGTAATACCTTTAACTAAAGTATTGCCATTCCTGTTGAAGATTAAATGCTACCTAGATATTTTCTCGTCAAGCGACTCCAAAGATAGGGAGGGAACATCATGATCCAAGGTGTTGATTGTGGCCATATGTGGTTTGACCATTGGGTTTGCTTTATTCAACATTGCGGCCTGTGGCTCCTTAATTATTCTAGTGGTTTCTAGATTAGAAACTTGAAGAATTGGAGTGGATAATGCATGGAGATCTTGATCAGAATTGATCATTAGGGCATCAAAGTTGTTAGAGCACTACCTTTCTTGATACTTTATCTTCACAATTTACTGTCTGGTGCAATCTAGTTGTTGTAGTTTGGTGCTACCCTGAGATTTTTTTTGCTTGGTACTACAATCCAGCCTCCCTTATCATTGTCATTCAAAGCGAAGTCATGATCGTATATATCACCAGATTCAAAAATTTGATCCAAATTTTCTCCATGCAGTTGCACCTTATTAGCCTGGCCTAGATCTTCAATCATAGCCAAGCTAGGATCTTTACTAGATAAAACACTCGCAGCAGGTAGTTTAGGATTCAAAGATTGATCATACTCCAAATTAACCACATGAACCACCTAATCACTAGTAATACCATCCAATTTGTACCCAAAATCAAAGTATGCGAGACTGTTGCTAAGGTGCAATTTAGTGTAATTGTAGTATTAAGAGTATCATCTCGAACACTAGTATCAACTACTTGATATCCATCATTTTTAATAGCTTCCACCATTGCTATATCATTATTATTTGCATCTGCAGCTCAAGTATTATCACCAGTACTTTTATCTATGTTTGCTAGTCCGCTCTTCTCATTTAAAATTTGTCGTAAAATCACCTTGGAATTTCTCCCCATTGAATTGTTCCTCTCCAACCACTCCATCATCTTTGTGATTGTTATCTTGATTCTTTCTCAAAATCAATCGACAACTGTTTTCATCGTGACCTTGATGCTTACAAATTACTATGGTTACAATATAAAGGTAAATTATCATAAAAAAATTCCTGTAAAACCTCTTGATCTTTCCGGTCTGCTTGTCCATATACCGGAGGTGCATCCTTTTACGATGCTTGTCCATAAGATCGAGTATAACTTTCACCCTAGCAATGCTAGGCCTTGTCTTGTCTTGTGTTGCCTTGACGATAGCTATTGGCCTTCCAACTGCAGATGCCATCGACAACAAGGATCTCTTGGCATATAGATCTGGTGATAATCGAGGCAACGAAATCCACACCTTTTGTTTGTCTATGAACTTAATAATGAAAATGTGTTTAATCTATTGACTTAGTTTATCATAGAATTTATACACTTCAAAGATAAATTAAATAATCCTATTGGTTTACATATATATCACCACATTAAGATCTGTTATTTATTGTTGGATATTTTTATAATCTCTCCAACGTTTTCCTCTCCAAGCTAGTTAGACTGTAGAAAGAGATTAGAGAGTCCAGAACCTATTTGAGCGATTAAAAGATAAAATTGACACATATAAGCCACAATTTTAGAGTATAACTAAAACATGCTTAGTGTAGTTTTTTCTTCCATTATATCAAGCAATATAAACGGCAACCGTTAGTCTATTAACGTCTAAATTTTAACAGAAAACAAAAAATTTTCTTCCACTTTATAAAGCGGAAGTTTTTCTTACACTTTATAAAGTGTAGCTTTTTCTCACACTTTATAACGTGAAAGTTTTTCTTACACTTTATATAGAAAAATTTACTTTACCAAAAACTTTTTACTTTCTTCCTCGATTTTTCTAACCCTATACTGGTCCCCAACCCGACAACCAAACAATTCGACCCCACTTTTGAAATTAGAAGATTCTCATTTGAAGATTTTCGAAAGATTGGAGGTCCATAACACAACCGTAGCACAACCCGACAACCCAACAAAATATTATGTGTTTTGAAATATTTTTATATTTTTATTACATATCAATACTTTAAATTTAAGAAGGAAAAAATTAAATAGAAAATCATAGCTTAAGTGCAATGTGTTAGATTCCATATGTTATTGAAGATACATATTTATAAAAAGCAGAGAATTACTGGTGCGTACAAGATACATGTTTTGGTACCACATTGGATGTTCTCTTTACTTTATCGAAGAGAAATGTTAATATTTGTTGGGAGGAGTTCGGCTAAGATATGATATTGGTTTGTTGTTAAACTCTATTTGAAAGACTTGTCAACTTGTAGATATTATGTGGTTTTGATCTTATTTTGTGATGTTTGTGTGTGGAACTCATACAATAAGTTGTGTTGTCGGGTTATGCTATGACCAGTGGCGGATCCAGGATTTAGAGTCTGTGGGTGCCAAATAAAAGAAAAGTCAAAGAAGGAATAATGTAATTAATTTAATTTAAGTCAATAACAATTATAAAAATAAAATAAAATAATGTGTTAGCTGTTTTTCCTTAAAAAAAACGTGTTGGAGCCTTTTTTTCCCTTAAAAAACGTCTGCAGCAAATTTCTCAAAAAAATAGGTACAAATGGGATTCGAACCCGCAACATCAGCCTTCTAAAGTTGCCCTCCTACCGTGGCACCACAAGTCAGTTTTGTTCTCTGGGTGGCACACTTTATATTTATATAAATATTATATATATACCTATGTATATATAGAGTTTCCGTCGAAGTTCGGGGGTGGCGTGGCACCCCCACACCCCTTCATAGATCCGCCCCTGGCTATGACTGTACTACGAACCTTCAATTTTTCGAAAATCTTCAAATGAGAACTTTCGAATTTCAAAAAAGGAGTCGAACTGTTTGATTGTCAGGTTGGGGACTAGAATATAGTTAGAAAATTTGAGGAAGAAAGTAAAAAAGTTTTTGGTAAAGGAAAATTTTCTATATAAAGTGTAAGAAAAACTTCCACTTTATAAAGTGTAAGAAAAATAAAGTGGAAGAAAAAGTTCCATTTTATGTTAAAATTTAGACGTTATAGACTAACGACTACCGTTTATATTATTTGATATAATGGAAGAAAAATCTACACTAAGCCTATTTTAGTTATACTCTGAAACTGTGGCTTATTTGTGTCAATTTTATCTATTAATGACTCAAATAGGTTCCGAACTCGAGATTAGATGTATATAAAAGAAAATAACTTAATGAGAATTATAGTTAAACTATGGGATCATATCAATATTCTTTTGTATATGTTATATGGATTTACCTAAAAACATATCAAAATTGATATCATTTGACTCCCGAAAAGGAAATTTTGTTAATAGTACAAAATAGGATAGTCCTATATATACATGTGTATATATATAATTGTACTGTTGCGATTACTTAATTTCATTACTTAGGGTTCTTACTTCTTGTTCATTGCTTGTACGTTCTAGCCTCTAGATAGGTTTTAGGTACGTATGATCATCATATCATTGGTGTTAAGGATGGAAAAAGATAACAAGAACCTCCGGGCTGCCATGTTGAAGAAACGCTATGCCAATGTGATCTTAAAATCCCAACAACAAGTTCTTGGCAAGGCGTTCAATGGGGAGAAGATGAAGAAGAAAGCTAACCTGTGTGAGAAGCAGTTGCAAGAAGAGAAACCCAAATCACAGCTGGAAAGAGATAGAAAAGCAGCTCAGATTGCCATCGAAAGCATCAAAAGGACGGTTCATTTTGACGATTCTCGTCAAGCCGAAAGAGATTTTCTGGCCATCATTGGTGCTACGAATCCTTGGTAAAAGAGTTTACATATTTTATGTAGTAAATAAACTTGTCTAGTACTCTTGTATCATAAAATAAAGATGTAATTGAGGCAAAATCAATAAGCTTATATCTTGTAAAGTGCAAGCTAATAAATCATGTTTATTATTGTATCGTAAGCAGTTCAGTTTTAACCAATTATTTTTTGGTTTCCCACCCGGTGTCTGGAGCCCACATTGGAGCTCCGATTAAATCCGGATCGCGCACTGCAGGGCCCATTCGGGGGTGGCGCTCCCAACATGGTTTTCTCTATACCCAAGGCTCGAACCCGAGGCCTCTGGTTAAGAGTGAAACACTCCCACCAGTGCACCACAACCCATGTTGGTTTAACCAATTATTTTTGGTGTAAATTAAATTGGTAAAATCAAGTTATGATCAATTAGCTCTATGAGAATTATCTATATATGCAAACATTTATTTCGTTATGCAGTTTTTCTGTACTTTCTAGAGATGCAAAATAATAAATTACAGATGAATAAAAAATGACAAAAATGAATAAACATATCTTTAGGCTGAGGCACGATATCTAGTTCTATTTAAGGATGTTCAAGTTCACTGCGGCATAATCTACATCGATCCAGCAGTTTCGCTCTTGACTTATCCCCTACAGAATACAACAGCCCAACAACGTCATACAACTCAAACAACTCCGAATTAGTTGAAGAGTCCAAATATCCACAAAAGAACACCTTCCTTCAACATATAATTACTCTATTTTAATTTGTATAATGAATATGGTTGAAGACTTAGACAACTCTCTCTTTCACTACACTAAGGCTGGCAAACGGACAAGACCGGATCAACCGGAACCGGTACCGGAACCGGTCCTCGTTACCGGATTTCGTTACCGAAACCAGGTCTTACCGGAAATTTCCAAAGGTTCCGTCCGGTCCCTTAGTTACCGGATTGGAACCGGTTTGGACCGGACCGGAACCGGTTCTTACCGGATCATTGTGTACCGGTAATTTTTTTTATTTTTTTATTAACTTTAATTATTATATAATATTATATTATTAATTAATAAAATTATATTATTAAAAAACTTCAATTTAAAACTTTAAACTTTAAAGTTACTTTAAAGTTTCAATTGAATTTAAGTTTAAACTTTAAAGTTTAAAATTGACTTTAAATTTTAAAGTTTATATTGAATTTAAAGTTTAAAATTGACTTTAAAGTTTAAAGTTTATATTGAATTT
>JAJOOO010016850.1:0-10975 GCA_029582685.1 Solanum piurae | reverse complement strand
AAGATCATAAAAAAGCAATTTAATCCATACAAATAGAACCTATGAGGAATTGAGTGAAAATCTAATCAAATCTTGAAAAATTGAATTGGAGAATTGAATAAAAGAATCGAAGAATCCTTGGGTGATCAATGGGTGAATTGAACCTATTGATGAAGTCCCTACATACCTTGATTGAATACCTAAGCAATGATGAAGAAAAGAGACTTGAAGTTGAAGAACCCTAGCTTCTTCTTCATCATTGATTGAGAGAGCAGATTTTTGGAGTGTATTAATTTGATCAAGTTTAGGGAATTAAGGAGAATGAGTTCAATTGGATAATTTGGGGGTAAAAACATTTAAATATGGCCTATAATAGAAGGTAAAACGACATAGTATTGTGTTAGAATAGTTAGAAAAAGACCCGAAAGCCTTTCTAAAAATAACTGTCGACCTTCATCGATGGTGGAGACCTACAGTCCGTGGGTCCACCTATGGACCATCTTGGTCGACCGTCGATGGGTTCAGAAAGTTTTTTCTTGGATCCTCAAATGAAGAAACCCATGTACGGTTCGTTGGTCAACCTACGGTCTATACATAACCTCTGTGAGTCCAACTGAAATTTCTTTAAATCTCACTAAGTCTAAGACTCACCTATGAGACCTATTGACGACTCATTTGGATAAAGGAATGTCCTGGTGAACTATATAAAAGTATTGAGATTTTAACATTTTTAGAAAAATTTGGACTTGCAACCTACGACCCGTAAGTTAACCCACGGACCGTCGGTGGTCTTATTGGTGCAGACACCAGTTCTAGAAAAAGCTAAAATTTTCCATCTTTTCAAATATGAGGTGTTACATTATCTCCCACTCGGGAACATTCGTCCTCGAATGGGATTAAAGACATCATAAAGAGGATAGGAACTTATACCTAACAACCGAATATGAATGCAATCACATAAACACACATATCCGAGGAGGAAACATCAACTCCAAGTTTAAGTATGTTCAAAACATCATTTCATAAAGTATATATGCAGCTCATATTCAAATGCACATAATCATGAAGCAATCAATAAAGTTACTTTGAAAATCAAATTTTCATGAGGAAACATGGTAATGACTAAAACACAAAAATCCTAAAGAGTGAAAATAGGGGTCTAATGTCTCAACTAGACCCGAAGATAAAGGAAAGAGATAGGGATACTAAGACATCACACCGTCTCCGGCCTTTCACATACCAACCAACAACAAGGAACCCTTCCAACAATTTAAATAGTCCCCCACACACACCAACCATGAAGTAAACTATCTGCTCCTTGGGAGCAAACCTGTCTAACCCTTTCAAATATATCTCCCTCAACCCATGCATAGCACGAAAGTCTTAACAACCACGAAACCATTGATACAAGTAAACACTTTAGGAACTTCCACAAGGATTTAAAGGTCAACTTCAAATAGAATTACCATACGTGGAGTCTTACCATAGAAAATGAAACACCCAATATCAAGCAATGCAAAAACACAAGCTAAAAGACCATATCTTAGCAATTACCGCATCCAGAGAACCCTAATGATCTTGTCGAGGATGCAGACCATAAAATCTATTCTATTTTTTACCACCACTAGGACCTTAAGAAGGGTAAGGTTGAGCCCGCCGATGATTATATCACTCTTTCATAGCAATCGTAGGACAATCCCTTATCTTATGACCCATTTTTCCACAACCAAAACATGCATTAGAACCGGATAAACACTCACCCATATGGATTTTTCCACACTTTGGACACTCAAATACCATTTTCTCACTAGAACCATTACCTTGAGAATGATTACCTCTCTTGGACCTTGAATGTGAGAACTCACCATCATCCCTTCTTGCCCTCTTTGATTCCCTAGTTTTCTCCTTAAACTTCTCCTCTTATATTTGTTGTGCATGAACCATCAAACGAGAGACATCCATCTCCTTAATAAGCATGATGATTAGGCATTCTTCAACCACCAAGTTGGAAGCACCCGACACAAACTTACTCATCCTTTCCCTTGGATCGACAACCATAGTTGGAGCATATCGACACAATTGTGTGTTGTGTGAACTTCAAAGCATATTCTTTCACAGTCATGTTCCCTTGACGAAGGTTGATAAATTCAAGTACCTTGGCCTCCCTCATCTCAAGGGTAAAGAACCTATCAAGGAAATCAACCTTAAACTTTTCCCAATCAAGAGGAACCACATCATCCGTCCTCTCTTCCTTCCATTAGTTGAACCATACCTCAGCAACACCCTTAAGTTAATAAGCAGTGAATTTCGCCTTTTCCACCGAAGTGATACCCATGATTCCCACTATCTTATAAAACTCATCAACGAACTCTTTAGGATCTTCCTAAACTTTAGACCCATGAAATTTTGGATGATTCATTCTAGTAAAGTATCTCACCCTTTTTGCCTTCGTACCCACCATAGGAATCATGGGAGCCACAACCACTCTATTTGCTTGAGTTGTCATAGCTTGGGCCAATGCATGAAATGAGGCTTAAAACTCTTCATTAGTCATTTGTTCAGTCACAGGGTTGACCAGAGCTTAAGGATCTTGAGAAGCTCCTCGCACCACATTCTCTCCCACATTCCTTTTAGCATATTCCCTTCGAGTTGCCATATCATATAGAACATCAGATAAGGATTATGAGAGAGACATTATAGAGTTAAACTCTATAGCACAACTTTAGAGTAAATGAAAGAAGTGGAGTTTCCTAAGCATATTATATCCTCTAATCATAAATGTGGCGCGCTTCACACTCATGAACAAGACTCAATTCGATGTGGCTTATGAGACTTCCTAGGACCTTTCTAAACCTTGTGCTCTACTACTATGTTTGTCACAATCCAAAGTAAACCCTAGACGTGAGATGGCGTAGAGAACCTTAAGAGGCCCTACACAAGCCACATATCATGCATCATACAAGATAATAGAAAATCAAGAGATTTTAAAAGACAGTTCATATCATAAGAGTTGACAAAAAGCAGTAGAAGTCTAACATATTCTTAAAGCCATCTAGTACATCAAGACTGATTGGGATGTAACCCATGCATCACATACAATACTGAAAATTAAAGACAATAAGTAGTCTAGGGTTCGATCCTCAGAACATGAGGACTCACCTATCTTCAATATCTACTAAAGTGAACACTAGCCACGGAGATGCAGAATGGGAACGTCGGACCCTACATTAGTGAAATAATGTAGGGAAAAATATGTGTTAGTACATGGAATGTATCAAGTATGGGGGGAATGCAATAAACCATGAGACATGATCATAAAGGGACATAATAAAAAATATGGAATGCATGACCAAGTTAAAACATAGTAAAATCATTTCAGAATATTCATAAATCATGAACATGGTCAATGCATCTTTAAATCATAATGGAATCTTCATAAAACATTAGAAATCAACTTAGTTATTTTTGTGGGAAGTTTATCGTTAACCAAAATATAGACCATGCGAGCTATAACATGGAATCGAGTGTCTGCCCTACATCAAAAAGGGGTGTCCTACTTGCCAAGGTAAGGACCATGAACTTCTAGCTTACATGGATCTACTAGCTAATGTCTATCCAAGACAACTATCCTATGGTAGCACATAGTTTATGGGACATGGGTGTTTGCTACTTGTCGACTCAGTGCTTGGCATAAATCTCATGGAATAGTCATTAATCTTAACTCATCTTATCATTATAGGAAATGGGTATTCGCCTATTGTACTATCATTATGGGACATGGGTATTCACCTCTTGTCTTATGAGAGGATACCTCCTTAGACTATGCGTGAGAAAACCTTTCACCATCCATGATCTTTTCATAATACCTTTTAAGGCCCATATTCATTCACTTCATGCTAAAAATTCCCCACTACTAATCGAAATATTTTAGATATCGTGATCTATAATTATTGATGGCATATCCAGATACCATACTAATTAAGACTTAATTTAGGAAAATAGCTCGAAAAGCATTAAGGGCAAATCTAGATGTCATTCATGTTATGTGACCAGGATTCATAGAACATATAGATACCTTCATGTACAAGCTTACTTGAGTCATAAACATTACTTTATTAAAAATATGCATAATTTCATAAAACATATTCATAGATTCAAGCTTCTTCATGAATTCATGTAAATTAGGGTTCATACTCAAAATTCATAGATCAATGCATGGGTTCACATGTAATTGGTTGAAAGCATGCAATTAAGTCCAAATCATCAAAATAAGATCACAGTAAATAAATTGAATCCATACAAATAGAACCCAATAGAAATACGGTAAAAATCTAATCAAATCTTGAGAAATTGAATTGGAGAATTGAAGAAACCTTAGGGCTCAATGGTTGAATTGAACCCATTTATGAACTCCATACATATTTTGATTGAAGCCCTAAGTAATGATGAATAAATGAGACTTGAACTTGAATAACCCTAGTTTCTTCTTTTTTTCTTGATCTAGAGGGAATATTTTTGGAGAGCATGAATTTTGTCTTGTTTAGGGAGTATAAGAGAATGAGTTCAATTGGGTAATTTGGGGGTAAAAACGTTTATATAGGGTCTATAATAGAAGGTAAAATGACATAGTATTGGGTTAAAATAATTAGAAAAAGACCCAAAAGCCCTTCAAAAATAACGGCCAACCTCCATCAAGGGTGGAGACCTACGGTACGTGAGTTCACCTAAGGAGCTAAATAAGTTAACCACTTAAAATATAACATCTCATATAATTATATGCATTACAACAACAACAAACTAAGTGAAATCCCATAGCATATGGCATGAATGGGTAAAGTATACGCAAACTTTACCTCTACCTTGTTAGGGTATATAGGTTGTTTCCGAAAGATTTAATTATACACATGAATATCAATAATTCATAAAACCTCAAAGACTGTTCCAAATGATATTTGATCAATTCCTAAATACACACAAAAGATAAGTAATACATGTATAAGAAGAGTATCATTTTCAACGAGGACCTTATCGTTAACTTTTGAAATAGACTAAATAGCATATTCAAGTTTATCAAATTTTTATCTTCCAAGTAAAAATGTAAACATTAGCAAAAGTAAATATGATGATTTCAAATTCACAAGAAAATGTATCCTAGAGTTACTAGTAGATTTATCCAATCCAGTTGGGTATCTACTTTAGTTAGTCCGTTGAAATTTAGTTTATTAGTCATAAGGGCTAAGGCGTATATTACTTCTGATTTCATCCCTGATAAATCAAAACCTATTCAAACTACTGAAACACCTATGTTCCTATGGTCATTTCAAGTTATAAAAACACAATTGTATCTTCTGTATTTTGACTAAGCATGACGAACAAAGTAAAGGTCTATAATTATCCAATCACTTGTTCACTATAAGTTAATCGGAGTTGTTATTCAGTGTTGATGAATCACGATATCACCGAACAAGACATACCTTATCTTGTAATACAAAATAAATATTCCATTATCGACATACACTCTCAATTTGTAGATTTTATTGAAATGCTCAAATACAACTCTTTAAAAAGAACATATGACCCTTTGCAATATATTTACACAACTAAAAAAGTTAGAATTGATCCCCCTTTGTCCCTGATGGATCAAAATCATAACAAAAGCTCATAGGGAAATGTTTATTGGTCACACACTCGGTGTCTGAGTATGGCGCTAATGGTGGAGCTGAAACAGCCCCAATGACCTCTGTTGTGGTGGTTGTGGTGGTTGGTGCGTGCACAACCAATTGAGTAGTAAAATAGTATCTGCCCCAATAGTGAGGGGCCAATTCATTTGGTAGTACACTAGATGAAACCCCATCAACACGGGCTTACAACTCGTAGCTCATCCTTATATCTCAACAACCTCATAGAATCTATAGTCTTCCTCCCATCACGATCACTCTCTCGATGCCCTTGCTTCCTTTCTCTGTTTTTCTCTTTATCATCTCCTTTGAGTGGCCACTTACTTAAGGCTAATGGGACCGTACTTAATAGATCAATGAGAGGATATTCCTCCTCTGGCTCCTCAATAACTTGAATCAAGAATACTTCAACTGACCTCTCTCTTAGCTTCCTAATATTAGCCTGCGCCTAGGCAAACTCGGCAGCAAACTTTGCCAAGTCACGCACTGTGAGCTCCCTCAGCCGGCCAGTAACCTGAGCCTCCATGTCGTCCATTCAGGCATGTGGATCATTGTATGACACCAATGCCACTGCAATTACTTTGTCAACAAATGGCCCCAAGCTGCTTGACAAACAACTTCATCTACTTTTCTTGCCTGTCAATCCTTTTAACAAACCTAACAAAGTTTGTTGGTATGAATGCATATGGTGACGGTTGTGGAAGAAACGATGTCATATCAAAAGTCTCGGCCTGTGTGGGAAGAATCTCAATAGCAGATGGTGTGTGACTCAGCGTGGATATGCCCGTGGATGTCACATGCAACTCTCATGTCTCATCTCCAGTCTGATACACGAGTGTCCGTCTTGTGCACCTACATCTCAAGACATGATTCATCATTCATCATTTCTATGTATAACTTTGTTGCAACTACAGTCTGATTATCAATTCCAACTAGAATAGGCACCGTTGCAAGCTTCCATAAGCTCGTAATCAAACAAGGAAATGGTAGGTGATTTACCATTTCGAGAACACCTCATCCAATTCTAAGTGTTCAATAATCATAAAACAGTATAAAACCCAACTAATTGAGTTGGGGTTGAATCCCACAGGGAGCGGTACGTGTTTCAGATTCAATTGGGAAGTATATATGCGGTCAAATCAATCATAAGAATAAAAATTATCGAATAAAGACATCATTCAAATCAAGGGGTGACACGAATGTCAAATGGGGGTTTGGTTTTGATTATCAACTACAAACAACAGTCACAAACAATACGAATTAACAATAATGAGACGGATTCTTGGGATGTGATCGATTATAGGCTATTATAGACATATGAGTAATTGCAACTATTAGTAAATAGCTAGATATTAATGAGTAGGATAGGCTATAAAGGAGGTAATTTTCTCTCAAAAAATTACCCCGAATCAAGTGATTTCTCTCGAACATCAACAAGCATGCAAACTAAAACTAGCCCACACATTAATCTATTTACTCTTTCGAGCTAAATGTGTAGGAAATGGTTTAGGATTCACTCTCTCGAGCTGAACCCAGGTCCAGCCAATACCCACAAACTATCAATAAGTAATCTTAGTTCTAAAACTCGTCT
Source organism: Solanum piurae (assembly GCA_029582685.1). Lineage (NCBI taxonomy): Eukaryota > Viridiplantae > Streptophyta > Magnoliopsida > Solanales > Solanaceae > Solanum > Solanum piurae. The sequence goes on along the minus strand of JAJOOO010016850.1, from coordinate 3,727 downwards.
CTCGAGCAAGCCGAGAATACAAACATAAAGCTGCATTTGCAACTACAAATCTTAAATTAAACCACAACTAACGATTAAACTCACTTTTAAATAGTATTTAAACTAATAATTAGCAATACCCATAAACTAAATCCGCCCATAATCACATGATCACACCTCAAGAATTGGGGTTTTAGCTAGACATCATAAAATGGTAAAAACCTTTTACCAAATTGATTAACCATCAACTGGGTATGAGTGATTTCGTCCTTACAATGCTCTAATTTGAAGATTCTCAAAGACCCACTTCCAAATTCTCAAATGTGAATTTCTTTAATCCTTCAAAGCTAAGGAAAAACTATAGATAACAGTCTCTAAGGTTCTAAAAATGTCTCAAGATATGATAATAGGTTCAAAGATGAATAAAAGATTCAAAAGATTTCTAATCTAATTGTTCAAAAACATATTTATAGTCGCAAAAAGTAAGCTACGAAATCTCCTTCGGTGAAGTAAGTCGGGCTCACCGAACCACTCGGAAAGCCGCCCTTTGGTCTCTTTCATCTCCCTTTTTCCTTGGCATTCAGCATCCTTAAGATCTGTAACTTTGGGTGATCTATCTTGGCTTCGCGGAAGCACTCGACGATCTGCCGACTGCTCCTTTTCATCACCAACTTGGTTCTTTCCTTCAGGGCTTGACACACTGGAACTTTAGGAGGTCTGATGAGCCACTCGGCGACACGCCAAGTGCTCCTGGCGATCCTCAGGCTCGTACATCTTCATTTCTTTAGCCTGTTTTGTTCCCTTTTGCATGTTAGTGTCCTTGCTTTGTTCCTCAATCCATATTCCTGAAAATTAAGGATTTAACATCAGTTATTGGCACAAAATAAGCATTTGAGGACACTAAATCTATATAAAAAAAGCCCTAAATGAGTCCAAATCTCAAACTCATCAACACTCCCAACTTAAACTTTTGCTTGTCCTCAAGTAAAACTCAAGTTCAAAGTTCAAAAAGGATGTCTCAAACAGTGCTACAAAAGACTCATTCACGAAAGCACACAACAAAACTCAACTTACTCATGCAAGGATCAATTGTGCACTCAAAGATTCAAGTTGTGACTTACCATTATCAAAGATGCTCAAGTTCACAATACTAGCTTCAAATGCAAGTTCAAGCTCAACAAAGGTATTCAAATGCCCTCATAATAAAAATGATTCCATATTCACACATAATTCTTCAACAGTTTATAGTTCCGGAACCACATACAACTCTCACACTCACAAAGATGAACATAGGCATGCCTTCACTCATAGGTTTGCCCTTATTTTGGAATCAACATTCGTTTCAGCTCACTTAAGATCAAAAAGGTTTTTTCAAGGCTTGTAACGGGGCTGAGTGTAAAGGTATGGTCATTTAGGCTTTGTGGCTGCTATCCTCATGAAATGTGGTATGAACATCACTTTTCTTCCTTTTCTTCAGCACTTTTACTCATGCTCAAGATTTACCCCATTATTCAACTTCCAATGGAATACCGGATACCCCATTTATTTTGCAACTTTCACAACTTTATTTCACAACTTTTTCATTTTTTTTCTTTTGCTTTCTTCTTTTATTTTATTTTTTATATGGAGGGGTTTCATCATCTTCAAGACTATTGGCTGAAAGGGAAATTTTTCACACTTCTTGATTTACCTTCTCTTTTCACCAGACCTCCAACTTAGGCTTTTGGCCTAAGTTGGCTATTCAATCAAACCACACTTCATGAGGATTATGGGTGAATGGATAAAGAGGGGTCACAATTGCTCAAGTTTCTTCCAAGAAAAGGCTAAGGCTCAAAATGGGGTTCAAGCAAGGTTCATACATCTCACAAGGTTGGTCACAAAAAGAAGTATATTGTCAAATTGTTTCACTCAAAATCGTTGCCTAAGATCATTTCAAGAGCTTGCATCACTTAGTCAACCGGACCAACAGGGCAAATTCTAGGTGTCATCACACAAGGTTCACGGTAAGCTCATCACAGAAGGCATTGGCACCAATATCAAATGAGACTCATTCGAGCTAGTGTGCAATGTTCATCACAAGAGACTCCATTCGATAATCGACTAGTCACAATGAGATGCAAAAATTCCACATATTGTCTATGCAACTTCATTTGGCCTCATCGTAGTCGCATATTCATTTTTGTTTGATTAAGAGCACTATTCAAGTCATCGGTATTGACCATAACCGATACTCAAATTTGCACAAGAACAACCATATTCACACACAACAAGAGGTGGTGAAAATTTTCAGATGGGTCAAACAACCATTTTCATTCATAACGAGGAGCCATAAGCTCAAACATCCACAAGATAAAATCAAAACACAATTAAAAACACAAAACCCAATATATACACAAGATGTAGGTATAGAAATACATCAACCCACCATAACAAAAAGCAGTTGTCCTCAAATGCAACCAAAATAATCAAAGGTCAATAAAAATGACAGAGAGGGAGGTAAAGAAGAATCATGTCTACACAGTCGCTCCATATGTCGGGGCATCAATGCTCGGTGCAACACTTTGAGCCTAGGCATCAGTGCCCGATGTAATAGCAACACTGGATCCACTAGAGCCTGCCATGGATGTCTCTGTCAACGATGTCTGAATAACTGATTTTACAATCGTCTCCTCTAAATCTGGCAGGTCTCCATAGATGGTCGCCTTCTGACCATCAAGTTGCTCCTTATCCATCTTTGCCTATGACTCATCAGTTGCCACATCATCTATAGGCACATCTCTGGTAGTGGCTGGTGGCATCTAAGAACTGGCCGGGGCATCCTGATCCTCAACTAACTCAAAAAGGGAAGTGAAGTCTGTGGCCTTCAGATAGTCCACATCCTTTCTCAAATCTAAAACCTCGGCTTTCAAAGTCATCACCTCTGAAGTAACCCCTTATCCTCTCTCACAGATCTCTACTCTCACTGTAAGATGGTCAATCGACATTCGGATGGGTGTCAACGCAGCTAAGATGGCTCGCTCAATCATCCAAGGCACCTCGGCCTCTAGCTGGGTAGCCCGCACATCGGCAAAATGGGCTAGGTGCCCCATTTTGAGGATCATGGCCTGAGTAATCCTGGTGGGCTGGGAAGCAGCAGAAGAACTAGGAGCCTGGGAAGAGGTGGAAGCAGGTGTACCTGAAGGCTCGAAGGCCGGAGTAGGCAATGGTGCCTCTACATGTATAGACTCAACATCGACTTCTGGGATGCATCCACCAGAGCCGCTCTCCTCCTATCCGCTTAATGCCGTGTGTACTCAACCTCTATGCACCAGATATCGATGGAAGATGTGGGAGTGACCTTTATTTCCCTCTTCTCGTCACGAGGAACTCCAGCACACCGACATAGCTCTATAATCAGTATTAGGAAAGGAAGCGATGTCTGACACTTTTTGGCCTTCAAGGCTATCTGCTAATCAATAAGAGTCCCAAGTTGAGCCGCTTCTTGGCGATGATTGATCCGAGGTAGGCCACCTTTTGGGTGGCGGAGGATGGACTCATTCTGTGAAGGTATTGTTTTATTTAAAAAAATGAATTTTGGACTGGTTTTAGAGTCGCCACTTAATTTTTAAAGAAAAATTAAGAAAACTGATTTTTTCAAAACACTAAAACAGAAATCTAATGAAAACTTAAAAGGGGTTCGGGGTTCTTATTAGTGTTCTAGGAAGGATTTTAAAGCACCTAGAACACCCGCTAATGCGGTTATCCAGTA
>JAJOOO010016848.1:0-10066 GCA_029582685.1 Solanum piurae | reverse complement strand
GCTCAAAAGTGTGATAGCAAGTTTCTCAACTTGAAGGGAATCAAGGATCTTGCAAAAGTGATGATAGAGACAAAACTAGATCAAACTTGGTCACTTGTGTATCTACTTGTGAAGCTAACTTTGATTATTCATGTTGCTACCGCAACCGTGGAAAGAGCATTCTCATCAATGAAGTACATAAAGAATGATTTGCGTTAGGATGGATGAAGATCTTTTGAATGGTTGTTTAGTTTGATATATAGAGCGTAGTATATTTAAAAATGCAAGTAATGATTCCATTATTGACCGTTTTCAAAATATGAAAACTTGTCGAGGACAATTATAAGTGAATGATGTTTTTTGCTAATATATTACTATATAAAGATTGCTACTACCTACTTGCTCGTCAACTTGTTCTCACCGTAAAATTTATATAATTGAATTAATTGTCTATTTTGAAGATAATGGTGCCCCCATGTTCTTGAGATCCTGGATACGCCTCTGTTTGTAGATCTATTTTGTTTATTGTGATTATGGTTAGAGTTAGTTGTCTCTGTTAACCTTTATTTTCTGATGCTATTAATATTGATGGGGATTCATTGATTTGGTATTTTAGGAAATTTTGTTGAAAATTCATATACATATTTAGGTGGAATCATCACCTCTTATGTCAATGGTTATGTTAGATCCTTTATTTAATTAATTTTTGTTGCTATTATGTTTCCCTTTTAAAGTTAGACTGATTATTTATTTAGTTCTATTATTTTTTACCACGATTTGTTATAGTTGTCCACAACTCATTATCTTTTATTTCTTTATTATATTATTATTGTTGTTACTAGTACTATTAAGGTAAACTGTGTTCACTATTTTGTTTGATTCATATGTTACATTTATATTTCTATTTCTTTCTATCTTTATGAATATTTGCAGATGACATTATTTTGTTGATTAGTTTGATTATTACATATATTTTAATTGTTTTCATTGTTGTCCCGTAGTAATATTTTGGTGAATTACAGTTGGGTTTTAGCTTTATTCAAATTGACATGCTCAATTATTTTGGTTACCTTTACTGTTCATATAAAATTGGCCAATGAGAAAATCTTTCCGTCGGTTTTGGAGGCCTTCCCATTTTAAAAGACAGAAATTTAGTTTAAGTTCATATTTGTTACAAGTTGAAATTGGCCGATGAAGAAATTACCGTCGATTTTCAAGGCCTCCCATATTAATAAGACGAATTTTTATTTTTAAGTTATTATTAATTTATTTATTTTTATTCATGTTTATTTAGTACTAACACTTTTACTAAGTGTCTTTACAGTTACCCGGAGTTGCTTCCCATTGAAGTTATTCGAACAAAGTTCGAATTATATTGTTTTATTATTTATTGTGTATATTATCGATGTTAGGCAAACTTTAGGCCGTGTCTTATATTATTATTTTATATTATTACTTGTGTATATTGCATGCATATTATACTTGTTTATTGGTTTTTATCTCCTCCTCAATTTGAAAAATGAACTCAGTCGGGATCCACAATTGTGGATTTTGAAGGATGCCTAACACCTTCCCTTCGAAATAACTTGAACCCTTACCTAGAATTTCTTGGTTTCGTAGATCATTTAATTGGTTTCCTAATTTTTAGGAAAAAATTAGGTGGCGACTCCCTTTAAAACTCTTATTTTCGTAAAATTCTTTTAAAATTGAATTAATTATTAATTTTTCGAGTCACCGCGATGTTTTGCCCTATTTGAATAGAGTAGGGATGTAAACAATAATTACTCATGAATTTACATTCTACGGATCGAAACATGGATTCGGGGAGTGAAAATCTTACCTTTAGCCTCAAGAATGGTGAAAAATGGTCAAGAACTCGCCTGGGGTTGTTTCCTAGATCTCAAAGTCGAAAAGTGCAGAATAAAGACGTTTTGGGGTTTATTTACCGCCTTAGGTCACGTCGGACCTGCCACAACGGTCCTCACCCCGCTACAGCATCCCCGCCTTGGCGGAAGAAATCCCGCCATAGCGGCTTGCACGGAACCAGCGAACTATTTTAATAATTCCCAAGACCCCCATTTCATAACACACCTTTAACCAACCAGTGAACTATTTTAATAATTCCCAAGACCCCCATTTCATAACACACCTTTAACCAACGACGCTCAGAAAATACCGTTCACGCTAAGATAGATTTCGAGAGTTCTACTCACCCGAATTCAATTCTGTAAAGTCGTACGGGTTCCTTAACATCTTTGTATATGCGAACAAAGATCTTGCAATTGTTAGATCCTTTCAGAAGATTATACTTCACAATCACGAGCAGCACCAGATACAGCAATTGAAAAAAACCACTACATTCAATCAAACTTTGATTGAGTCCTCGAGATTTGTTCAAGACTCCATGGAAACAGAAAAATGTGTAGATTGACTAAAAACCACACTTAGAATCTGTTGGAACCATCAAATCACCAATTCTGAATCGTCTTGATGGAATATTGACCCTGGTCAATCTTAAGTTTCTTAAACTCAAAATTTTCAACCAATGAAGAAGTCCTTATGTTGCTAGTCCTTGCCTTGGGACAAGCTTCGAAAGTAGGCATACGCCATCTCTGTCAAACTCACATTTCTCAAACACTTTCGTGATCCATACAACCTATCCAAATAATTCAAAATTCCCTTTTTGTACCTAACAGAACTGTCAAAATTCAATTTCGAGAGAATTTACCTGAAATGTTAACTTTGGTCAAATATACCAATTATTTTCAAAACTAAAAATCTCATCAAAATCTGTTTAATCGCTTCAAAAATCATGTCACTCATCCCCATATATAAAAATGACATACATAAGATATAAAAGGGATAAAATAGAAAAAACATAACAAAAACACAAAACAACCATAAGAGTCATTACATTTACCAATAATTGCAAGATTCACTTCAAACTCAAGAAATTAAGGATCCTCCTTATTGTCATGTTTTTCATTATGGGTAAACCATTCTCTCAAGTAATAATATATGCATATGCACGTATATAAAAGGGAACTAAAAAAAATACATTCATATTTGCTCTCTTTGAAAAACAAAAAAAAAAACTAAAAAGAAAAAGGTCATCAATAAAAATAAAACTATAACAAATAAATTCAAATATTTTCCATAGCGATTAATAAGAGGGGTTAGACTTAAAAAATTATTTCTTGAACATACTAGAACTAGAACCAACATTATCAAAAAATAATGACACATGTACCAAAATGACAGAGTTTAGAAAAGAAAAAAAAATATAAACCACAAGTGTAACATTTGATTTTCATCCAAGGATCCTTTTTTTTTTTTACTTCAGAAAAAGAATGACCTACTTCCCTTTTTCCCTTTTTCGTCTGTTTAAATTATTATTTTTTATTTTTTTTTGGCAACACTTAAATTTCATATTTCTATGTGGCATGTTTAAGATCAGGAGATTAAAGAATATTTTAATACAATTAACACAAATTTTATTTAGGATCATAAAATTGAAAAGTTATTTTTTTTACTTTTCTAAACTCTGTCATTTTGGTACATGTCAAACTATGTCATTATTTTAGAAACGATGGGAGTATTATTTTTCCATTCACAAGAAGAACATTCTTTCAAATACATATTTGTGAGCTTCAAATTACTAATATATACACTAGCACACACATATATAAAGAAAACGCTATTAGCTAGAAATATTTTACGGAAAAAGGTTAAGTCTATCTCTGACAGAGTTGTCAAAAAGGGTCAGCTCAACTCCATCAAATTCAAACCTCGCGGGCTAAGAAATTTGAAGGGCTAGGGCGGGTCGGGCCTTCATTTGGAAGGGCTTGAAAATGTTCAACCCAACCCTAGAAGGGTCGAGGACTGAGGTGGACTAGCCCTTTTTTTATTTTTCAAAATTAAAATTCTACAACATCAAGAAAATTAGAAGATTTTCAAATCAAATATGGCTAATAATGGTGTTGTTTCAATAACACTAGCAAAAAATCTAGTGTAATTAGCATATATATATATGATACTAGCAGGATCGTCTTGACCATAAGGCCACTAAAGCAATCGCTTGGGGCCCCAAATTTTTTGGGAACTCCCATTTTCTATCAAAGATGTGTGTTATATATATATATATTGTTAAAAAAAATTCATGCATTGGTAAATTTGAAAATATTTTTTGTATAGAAAATATAATTAAGAAATTGAATATTGTTTAATTAGTTGATTGTAGTGTCTTTTCTAGATTCTTATGTGGCTAGTTAATTGTAGTATGTTTTCTAGTTTCGCATGTGGCTATCTATTTTGTTGTCTAGCTCATTTATATTTTGACGATTATATATCATGAACCAATAGTATTGTGTTCTTATACTTACTTTTCTTTATTCTCCTTTCACTATTTTTTATTCTTTCATTATTGAATATTCTTAAGTCTCTCAAACGTTCTACATTATGTGATATCTATTGTTGTGTGTTTATAAAAAGATCAAATTTATTTTTGGTGTCTTATTCAAATTTCAAGCACTAAAACTAATCAACACTATTTTAATATTATTTATTAACTTATCAAATTCATCGCTACACTATTTTAATATCATCATATTTTTAAAATTTTGAGTCATGTTTTATTATTCCAACTTTATATTATATAATTTTCATTGAAAATTTACATTATTTGCATTCTTACTTCATAATGTCTACATATATCCTGCCTCTCCAAACCTCAATCACACTAGTATATTATAATTATTCAATTTATATTTATCAACTAAAAAAAATAGGGTCGCCTCTTTATAATGTTTGGCTTTAGGCCCCCAAACTTGTTGAGACGGCCCTGGATACTAGATATGCGAGATACATGTATCTATTATGATGCTCCCAAATACGTGAGAGAGATAAGAGAGTGGCAAGCGAGATGGCAGGGAGGCGAGGTTGCAGAATTTGTTTATGTATCCTAGATACACGTGAATCCACTTAGATAGAGTGTATCTAGAACAAACTAACTTAATTTTGAGTCCGTATCCCGAGATACATGTAACTGGACGTACCAAAATCTAGTAAGATTCATACTATTACAACATAACGTGCATTTAAATAATTAGTTCATATACTAGAGAGAGTATTGTAAGATACCCTTAAATAAATAATTTTGGCCCCATGGGCCGACCTCGACCCAGCTTCGTTCAGGCCTAATGGCTTATATGGGTTGGGCTTATAAGCCCTAGTTTTAAATGGGCTTAAAAAAAACTTATCCCAACCCTACTCCAATAATGGGTTGGGTTGGGCAAACCCCATGGGCTAAATCCATTTTGACGGCTATAATCTCTGTACTATTAGAAATAGTTTAAATAAATTCTTCGTTATATTTTCGATGCATATACACCCTTTTCATTATACTTAAGGTGCAAATATACCCCTATCATAATATTTTTGCCCAAATTTGCCCTAATTTTAAATAAGAGACACATAGCAAACTCGAAATCAAATGATTCATCCATAATGTTAGATACTCTTCCATAAACTCAACACTTCTACAAGTTCTTCATTAAGGGTGTGTTTGATAGAGTTTTTGGCTAAAATTATTCCTAAAGTATGACTTAAATCTAAAATCATCATTGTGTTATATAAGTGAACAAAAAATATTCTTGCACTATCTAAAAAGTTGCAAGATTCATCCTTCTGTCTATTTTTTTAAGAAACTCACGCCACCAACAAAAAAAAATGTGTAGAGTCGAATGAATATATGTACACATGGTTAAGCTAGTCAAGTTGGGTGATTTTTCTAATTTTTAGAAATTGGGGGTTTAAATCATATTCAGACAAAATATTTTCAAGTTCTAAATATTCTTTGTAAAAAGTATGATCAAATACAACTCCTTATTTTCATAACTAAACGTGTACGTAATTTCCCTAAATTTCCAGCATTTATGTACATTGTATAAAATGTAAATTGCATTGTATATAACGTACATACATAATGAATATTTTATTAAAGAAAATCTCTAAATAGTTGGGCATAATATTTTTAAAATGTATTTCTTTTACATAATCTTTCTAACCATCAGAACCTACTGTATAATTATTTCAAGACTTATGTATTGTTGCCAGTCAATTTACTTGATGATGCAAAAAACATAAAAACTAACAACACACAAAATTTAAATTTTGAGAATGAAAGATTCATTTCCTATCCATATCCTTATTCTTTTTAGGTAACTTTGATCTTCTCACCGTGGCTAAGACATGACCAAATTAAAAAATATATTTTTATTGGTTCAATCAGTTTCTTGACAAAAATAGACTTGAAGGGTGATTCTTGTTATTTTTTGGATAGTATAAGGATGTCCTTTCCTCACTTAGATAATATAAGGATGTACATTAGATTTGAGTCATAGTCGAGGGATGATTAATTATGAAGGAAAACATTTTCTGAAAATTATTTTCCAATTTCTCATGTTTGGTTGACTTAAATGTTTTGGAAGATGTTTTCCAAATCAACTTATTTTCCTCAAATTTAGGAATATGACTTCCCTTCGAAAATTAGGAAAAACGCTTTTCAAAACTCTTCTCCAATCTCAAATTACAATTTTTTTTTCTTACCCCAACTCTCCCCATTCAAAAAAATAATAATTAAAATTTCTTTTTCAAAAAAACAATTATTTTACCCCTTACCCCCCAAACTAGCCCCTTTCCCAACCAAAATAAATAAATTACAATTTCAAAATTTTAATTTTTACAAAAGTAGTTCAAATTTTAAAATTTTCAATTTTTTAACTCCGTCCAACCCCTGATACCCCCAAACCCCACAAAAAAATTTAAGACTTTATTTTTGAAAAAATGAATAAAAATTTCCATTTGTTTTACCCCAACCACATACCCCTCCCCCCCCCCCAAAAAAAATAAAATTAAATTAAAGTTTGTTTTAATTTTCAATTTATTTTTTTTAAAAAAAAACTTTTACCCCACCCTACCCTTCCCGCCCTACCTGCTCCCTCCCTCCACCCCCACAAAAGAAATTTAAAATTTTGTTTTTAAAAAAATAATTTAAATCTAAATTTGAAAGTTAGGTCTCGAGTCGGGTGTGGTGGATCCCGATTCAGAACTTGTGGTCGAAATTTCGATTTGAAAGTCGAATCTTGGGTCTCGCATCGATTATTGGTTGTCGAGGTTGGGTCCTGATTTGGAAGTCGGGTCTTAATTCGAGTATCGAAGTCAAAATCTGAATTGATCGATCATGTTCAAGTTCGGGTGTCGGGGTCAGGTCTTGGATCGGATATCCAGTCTCAATTCGAAATAAAAGGCCTCGGGTCGAAATTCGGGGTCAGCCACCTGGGTCATATCTCATGGTTGGATTTCGAATAGGTCGTTGGGGTTTGCGTGTCAAGGTCATGTCCTAGATCGATTATCAAGGTTAGTTTTCGGGTCAAATTATTTTCCTAAAAAGTATTTTCTACTCTCAATCCAAAGTCTAGTGCTAGTTCTTACTAAAACTTTTTTATCTAACTTTTATTTTTGAGTGGGTTATGAATTCCATTGAGTTACCCCTACTTGATCAAATCAGCCAGCCTCTTCCGTGCCGCCTGCGACCCCTTTAGAATTCAAAATAAAAGATATTTTTTTAAAAAGTATTTTTCATTTACAAATCAAACACTAGAAAATATTTTTCCGGAAAATATTTTCTACTCACCAATCAAACATGAGTCATAAGAAAATAAGTCAGAATCCACTTATTTTTCAGAAAAAAAAAATATTTTCCATAAAAAAAAATATTCATTCCTACCAAACAAACCCTAAAAAACATATTCATTCACAATAATTGGGTACTACTGTTGTTACATGATGCTACAAGGTTGATTTAATCTTTTGCTTTTAGTCCATGATTCAAAATAACTAGTTGTTTTTTCTTAAAAGATTAAACTCAAAGTAGTGAATGAATAATTTGATTTTGAGCTTGTCACATATTTTTCTCTTAAAGTTAAGGACAAAATTATGTCAAAATATTATTGTGATGATATATTTGAACTAAAAATATAACGAAAGGGTTATATATAAACAGAAAATATAACGGGGCTATATACGTTCAAACTACTTCTGATAGCACTACAAATATTTTATTGATCAAGGTCCATTTCTTTCTTCTTTTTTTTTTTTTCAGTTGTAATTGATTTTGTTTTACTTATTGAAATAAGAGTTAATAACTTTAATGGTCAATTATATATCAACTTTTTCCATAGAAAGTCACTCAACTTTTATTTTTAATTTAAAAGTCATTCAACTATGATTTCTTTGCATAGAAAGTCACTCAACCTATTTAATTATTTTTTCACTAAAATTTGCTGACATCAAGAGCTCCCTTCTTCGATAGATTGCACTTCTTCTCCCACTATACATATAAAGGCTTCAGAACGATAGGAAAACAATCTTTTAAACAAAATAAAAAGTTCAAGATGACATGTGAGGATTAAATTCAGCAACTCTGTGAAATACTAACATTCATGATCTCTTGTTTCTAAATATCAAAAATTAATGGTAATGATTTAGGAAAAAAGAAAAGAGAAGAAGAACACTTACGAGAATGAAGGAGACAAGAGAGATTGATTTAGGGAATTAATGGTAAAATAAAAAGTTTAATATTATTATATTTTTAGCGGATCGGGTTAAATGGGGCGGGTCATTAAATGGTTTAAATAGATATATATTTGATTCTTAAAGTTTTGGTTAAAATAAAAATTTCATATCAGCAAATTTTAGTGAAAAAATAATTAAATATGTTGAGTGACTTTCTGTACAAAGAAGTCATAGTTGACTGACTTTTGAGTTGAAAATGAAAGTTAAGTGTCTTTCTGTGAAAAAAATTGATAGTTGAGTGACCATCAAAGTAATTAACTCATTGAAATAAGAAACAAGGTATGTTACTTCGAAAATAATTATTATCTTACTGGAATTATTATTATGAAAAAAGTACTTTTAGTTTTAATTTTTAAAAAATATTAAGATATGTTGAATCCAAATAAGTAAAATAAAGTACAATGACTTAATTACAACCTTATTAAATATATGTCATTATAAGTGAAAGAACTATCGTATTATTTTTTCTTTATGAGTTGATTATTTTTTCAAATACATGTAATTTACAATACAAGTACAAATATATTTGTATGATTACACACACATATAGAAAAAACATAATTAATTAAAAATATGATATTTACTTTAACTCGACTTTAAATAAATAAAAAATTAAATAATTATTAAAAATAAAAAACATGTGCCAATATCATTAATTTTTATTTGCCATTGAAATTAATGACATTTGACGATGGGATTCCAATGTGAAGAGAGTCAAAACTAAAACAACAGTGTAACTGATAAATTTGACAATTTTTTGCACGTATTAAACATGAATAGTGTGGGTTGTTTTAAATGTAACATTTTAAAGATTGAATTGCATTAATTTTGGTCTTATTTTCATGACCCAACAGTTCTCCATTTTTTGTTTAGTTTTCAACTTTCATTTTTTTTTGGTTTCCTACTTGATCCGGTGTTAAGAGTTAGCATTGGAGCTTTGATTAAATACAAATTATACAATGCGGAGTTCATTCGAGGGTGATGCTCCCAATAGAATTTTCTCCATATCTAAAAATATATATATATAAATTTCAATTGAATAAAAAAGAAGAATAGAGAATAAAATTAGAAAAAATAATTTTAAATGTTCGAATACTGGTAAATGGACCAATGAATGGTAACAAGTAGAATAATTATAAATTCAGATTTTTTGAGGTTTTATATTATTTATTAGATATTTGTTATTAAAAAATCACTAAGGTTGTGTTTGATATAAGAGAATAAAAAAACAAAATTATCATTTTTTAATGATTTTAAAAATGTCATTCGTAATTAATAATACAATGTGAAAGATATGATAGAGAATTAATGATTTTATGATGTTTTTGAACATTTAATATACATAAGTACCGATTGAAATAATTAAAATATTATTTAAAGGAAAATAACTCACTCATATTAGATTCCTTAAAAAGTGACAGATGTCCTTTTTTATTATAATTTATAATATTTT
>JAJOOO010016842.1:0-10827 GCA_029582685.1 Solanum piurae | reverse complement strand
ATCCTAACAATGGCAACTATAGTAGGTCGATTTCAACACCAACACGACGAGAAAACTTTTCTATTTCTTCATATTTTATGGAAAGTTGAGAAATAAGAAAAGAAAAGGAGAACACGACTTTTCTTCAAAGAATAGGGTCGGGTCGGGTCGGATTGAATTTTATCACAGGGAGTGAGCAACACGCGCCACTACATAGACGAGGGAATGGGTCAAAATGGCCCATTTAGAACGATATTAAATAGTTTTGTGGGGTGATAGGACACTTGGAAAGTTAAGGTGTCTTTATGCAAATACGGGACAACTTTAATTGTGTCTTTATGTCTTTACCCTTCTATATTTATACATATGCATATACTTGTATATAATAATTAATTTGTATAAATATTGGTGTTAGTATCATAGTAGAACTCATTTTGGGCAAAATGTTTTATTTAAAAATGATTAGCGTGAATCATGGGATTCTGTAAATTTTTTGTTACTATATTTAGCGTCTATGTATCCATTATTAAAAAAATATTTGTATAAATTAAAAATCAAAAAATTGATATATACAAATCTAAGGCTCCATAGAAAATTATACTATAGTAATGAAGCGTAATTAGATAAACTATAACTATGAAATATTATTGAGAAAATTTTCAAAATGTCAATATTTTGACATTTAATAGGACCCCTTAGCTACATTGTCAATATTTATTTAAAATGTCAATATTTTAGTTTATTATGTATCTCATTTATGTATTTTTTATTTGTTTTATTTGCAAGAATACAATTATTTAATACTGTAATAGAAAGGAGAAAATCAGGGGAGATAATATTTAAAAAAGGAATCATATCACTTAAAATTCTCATCAGTTACAATTTCAAAGAAGTCCCCTTTCTTATTCGAGTGGATCAACTTTCTTTTTTATTATGTTTTCATCGTAATTGTCTACCAATAATTTTTACATTTTATGTGCTCACTTTACCATTCAAATTAAAATTGATATTTTACTTTCATAGTGAAAACTACAAATTGTATCCTAGTGATCAAAATTGTATTACATGACTGCCAAATATATTTTTCTTTTATTTGTATTACAAAAATATTACTGATTGTATTCCAATATAATCTAATAATTACATATGAATATGATTTATGAAACAATACAAGATTCTGGAAAAATAGCATGCATGGTGGAAATAATACAATATGTTGAGGAAGGATACAATATTCTAAAAAAATATAAATTGACTATGAAAGAAATAGGGATACAAGATTCTGGAAAACAAATAGCGTACATAGTGAAAATAATACAATTTGTTGAGGAAATATACAATATTCTAACAAAAAATATAAATTGACCGTGAAGAAAATATGATATATCTATGCTTGAGAAATATAAATTCATTTGACATACCTATTTGAATGACTACAAACTAAAAAAGAAATTCAATGTTCTTAATAAAAATACTGAGTAAAAGAAAAACAATTGACAAATAAAAATTAATGTGAATATAATTCTTGTATGAATACAATTTTGCAACCTTATTCTCTGACTCTCTCTTTCTTCTTCCTCTTCGTCTGCTATGTTCCTTTTTTCCGATTTTTTTTCACCAAATCCAAATCTGAATCTGTATTCACTTGTGTATTAGTAAACCTAAAAGCAAAATTCATAATTATTAAATATGAATGTATAAAAAATCAAACAATATATGATGTATGAATGCTAATGTACGTAGATTACTACAATCTACTAAATTTCAAATATGAAAACAAAATCACAAAAAAATCGAACAATAGTTTTTAAAAGACAAAAAATCTGAAATACATAAAAGAGGAAAATCTCACAAAATACTTGGTGAATATGAAAACAAACTCACAAAAAAATCAAACAATACTGTTTAAAGACGGAAAGTTTGAAATACAAAATACTTGGTGAATATGAAAACAAAATCACATGAAATCTCACAAAAAGCTTGTTGACTTCGAATTTACCTTTATTAATGGGTGAAAAATATTTTGAATTAATTGTGAAATTTCTTGAACAAAGTGTAGAAAATTTGAAGAGTTGATTTTCTTGAACAAGGAAAGAAGATAACAATGGTGAAAAAGGGAAGAGAGAGAAATGAGTGATTTGGGATAAAACCTAGAAAGAGGAATAAGTGGAAAAATGGGGGTATTATTTTATTTTTATTTTTTTACCGGGCATGGAGTAAAAAAATGGTCCAATATGGGCCTGATTTGGGAAATAAAAGGAAAGAAAATTAATTATATTAGGATACAATTTATTTTCTAAAATATTGACATATTGACATTTTTAATAATTATTTTAAAATATATATATTTTTAATAATTATGTTAGGAATTATGACTAGTTTGCTAATTTTCCTTTGCTTTAATTTGTTTGCCATATAAAATTTCTCATTAAGCTATGTCAGACATCATTATCCAAATTTAATGGAAAAAGATTGGGCTTCACCTTGGTACATGGGCTATAATCAAATTATAGTTTGGGAAATTGAAAGTAAAATGGGCCAGATCTAGTTGCTGACCAACTGTCCAACTCATCATTACTAAGTCAAGTACGTACCCACCACCAACTAACCAGCACGCTGAGTATTAGTTTAGGTTTAGATGATTTTTTAAATAAGAAAAGTATCGAAAACACTCTTGAATTTGACACAAATTATTAGTTGTTTCTGATATATTGACAGCCTTAAATACATCTTTTTACTTGATTAACTAAAATTAGATACACCTTTGAATTCTGATCTGTTGCATAACATATATAGCAAGTGGTCTCAAACTCTTATAGCAGCATGCGACTCTTAATAAAAAGTCAAGAGAAGTGTTGAAAACACCTATAAACTTAGCGATAACTTAGGGGTGTATTTCATTCATGTTGCAAGATCGGAGATGTGTATTTAAGTTAAGTTACTCAAGTTAAGAGGTGTTTTTAAGACTGTCAATAGTTCAGAAATGTAATTAATAATTCACGCTGAGTTTAGGAGTGTTTTAAATGCTTCTCTTTTTGAATTAATACTTTTCACTAAGCATACTCATCAAAAGAAAAAAAAACAAATAGGGGAAAACAAATACCAAGATATAACGAGTGTACTTATAAATTGAGTTTTAGTGCATACTGCTTAACCATATCACACATCTAGGGGTCTCAAATAACCGTACTGCACTGAATTTGAACAGGCCAAAATTGACAAAATTGGTAAAAATATTTCACCTCCCTAAAAGTGAGATGAATTAATTAGGTCTAGATAGATTATGTACTTGTATTGTTGTTATGCATGTTGCTTGGAAAATCGACTAAAAAATTTGTTTCAAGATCATTTCAGTTTTATCAAATTCGAAGCACTGTAACTTTGAGGAGATTTGATTTTGTAGTTTTTTTATAAAAATAAATAAATTAGGTTATGTGAAAAATTAAAAAAAAAGTTTTTAGGTTTATGTTTTTTTTTATATAATAGATCGTATTTTTACACATAACTGATTTGAAAAGGTCATTAATTTTTTTCTATTTAATTTGTAAGTGATCATAAGAAATTATTACCGCGTAATCACCCCGTGAGATGAAATTTATTTTATGAACATATATAGCCACTAGGAAATGTATTGCGTACTACAAAGTCTTGCCAAAGTCATATTCTGAAAATAGATTGTCTATACAAGTGGTGTACAAAAATAAACTAACTTAAATTAGAAGGGTCCGCATGACTGTGAAGTAGATGAATCTTATTTTTTCTTGCCCACAAGTATCCAACATCATTTATAGTCCCAACAAACTTTTCCTTTTTTTTTCCTTTCCAAAAACGATACATTATAAGTCAAGATCTCAAAAAGAAATCAAATTTAATTTGTCACATCGATAATTGTAAAGAACTTCCTCGTAGGAGAGGATGTAACATAAACACGACAAGTTCATATGAATTCAGTAATTTTAGCTAATATCTTATATATGTACTAAAAAAAGTCACTAAATAAGGATCAAAAAATAATTTGAACTCAATGAATCAAATTTAGTACGATAGAATTCCGAACCCAAACCGTGTAAAGTACAAATCCTGAATCCTTCTCTAAAGAAAATTCTCTAATTGATCTCTCTATAGTGGTCAAAGATGTTATTGAAAAGGTCAAAAGATGGAGTACTTGGAGAGAGAATTATTCTAGGTGAAATAAAATTTGAAGGACTAGGCAAATAATTACTATTATTGTTTAATTCAGGACTTAAATCATGAAAAAATCCAGCTGATGGAGGTGAAAAGAAATTTGATGATATAGGTTGAAGAGAAGCTGGATTTGGTGACAAAATACCTTGAGGAAAAAGTCCACTAGTACATCTTTCAATTTCTCTATTTATCTCAATCTCTTCATGATCAACCATTTCCATGTCACAATTAGTAATTTGTGATTTTTTAATATTCCCTTTTGTGGTTCTTGTATTCTCTATGGAAGCAAACCTAGCAGCCGAAGATATCGCGCCAATATTATTCGTATTTTCTTGAAAAGGAAATGAGGAGATTGACGATGATGATGACCTGGAATAATTTGGTCCGGTAAGTCGTTGGACTAAAGACATGAACTCGCTAGGGTTTGCATGGATTACCTTTGGGGACACGGTGTATATTATAACCGGTGGTCGTGGTTGTGGTCGTGGTGGAGTTTGATGATGAGGTGGCAATTGGTGGTGCTGATGTGGCACCACCGGTGGTTTTTTAATCTTGTGTGAATCTTTACGTAATTTGAGTGGCGTTGGCCGGGGACCTTGGAGTTCTCTTTTCGGCGACTTCCCGGCGGAGTTTTCCGATGAGTCCATCGTTGAAAAATGAATAAAAAAGAGTCAATTATTGAATATTTGAAATGATGAAAGAAGAATTTAAAGTTAGAAGTAATGGAGGAGACTATGAAAGGGAGGAAAAATGCATTGTTTTGTCAAGGCAATTTATAAGGGAGGTGACAATATATTTTAATACATTGCTACTATTTAAAGAGAGCAAGTCAATGGAGTGTGAAAGTTGATGAAAATACAAGACAAAAGTAATAATACACATATTAAACTATCATATATTTTACTTGTTTCAATTCAAATATGAGGTTGCTTGGTTGGAAATAAGTTATCGCATGATTAATTATTTTGAAATAAATTATTTCGAGATAAGTTATTCCACGCACTGAAATAATAACTTATCCCACTATCACTATGATATAAATGGTGGGATAAATAATTCAATGACTATTTAACAGCTCCAATCAAACACAAGATCATAAAATAATCCTGGATTTTATCCTAGGATTATTACACCTTACACCAAACGACTCTCGTATTTAAATCAGTATAAGAATTGTCTTATATTATCAAATTATCTAAATAATACTAAGTCATTTTAAAATATGAAATTTATAAATTTTAAAGTAAGACATGTTATCTCCTATAATAGATAAAATTAATAAGATAACATAAAAAATTAGAGTATATTAACAATGTATATAATTTAAATAATGTGTATGCGTCTGTATGTAGGATTTTAATACTAATGCATAGCATATCATCATGTGCCAATTTCGTATTGTTAGAAAGGTTTGAACTTGTCCAAACGAAAACAAAAAAAGCTGCTTGTGGGAAATAGTCAACTTTGGTGATGGTATGATTCACGGTAGTAGGCATATGTAAACCTTGAATGAATAAGAAATAAATAATTAGAAGACTATATATTATAATTAATTCAGGAGCCAACGTCTGCATTTCTGAATGCGATTAATGTCTTCTTCTTCTTTTTTTAATTGAAGGGTAAATAGTGGAGGGATTACAAAGCACGAAATAAGACTCTCATCAATAAAATAAAAATTGAGATAATCAATCAACTGAATTAGTAAAATTTTATAAATACGATAAATGTCAATGCATCCATTTTCATTTTCAAACAAGTGGTATTCCCTTTTAATGCTTTAATTTTCTACCTAACCACGCACCCCACAAGGACTGATTCGTAGTACCTCGTACTAGTGCACGGTGGATCTTTAAAAAAAAAATTATATGTGAAAGAATTATATTAAAGAATAATTAGTTACTAGGAGTATTTATTACTATTAATATTGATTAATGAATCTTTAAAAAATTATGCACATTTGAAAGTTTATAACTGCTATACATGAAGATATGTGATTTATCAATGCGATATCATAGGACATATTCTGATATCTTATTTATGAACTATGATTTGCTCGTTTGGTAAGATTGAATAAAAGTTGAGAAAATTTTAATAGTTTTCGTAACTTGTGAGGTTTTCATGTTTATGAGAAAAAGTAACTTAAAAATAAATAAAATTTCATCTTCTAATTAATCTGATTTCAAATCATAATTTCATATTGCATGTCTAAATTAAATGTGCCCTTAGCATGGTTAGAATAAGAATTCTATTACGTTGTTTCCGTTTATTTTAAAAGGTACGTTGACCCTTTTGGGAAAAATAAACTTAGGTTATTTAAAGGGGGATTCTATAAAATTTCTAATTGAGATTAATTTCACGTATTGTTAGTTTTTCTCTTTGATATATAATTATAAATAGTTGAAAGAAAGCATTGTATTTTTTGCTCAATGGTGTAGGCTTGGCTTTGAAACATATTGCAAGAAAATAAAAGTCGACATAATCTAAAGTTGTGTGCTTCTAGAACAACATGTATTTATGTTGCTCTCAAGTCAAAGTAATAACTACTACATAAAAGGTTGATTGATTATTCAACGTTTACTCAGTCTACAACTGTCGCATTATATTATACACAACCAAATAAAGGTGCAGAATTTTCTTGTTTAATTAAAGAATTTCAAAAACATGTGATCTCATGAGCTCCAACTCCAAACGTAACCAAATTTTCTAGTCATGTATATTGACGAATTTTTAATTAAGCTGACGCTACTCATAAGACATTTGAACTTTGTAACGAAATTTAATATATCCCTCGGAATATATATCGCATAAATCAAGAAAGCATAATACATAAATATGCCTTTAACTCTGTATCAGCTTATATTTATGTCTTTCAATTTTGGGACTTGGGTGTGTACAAGTAGACACTTAAACTTGTATAAAGTTAAATAAGTAGACACACATGCATTCTGCGTGGCATCTTACATGACAATTGGGTCAATCGCGTTTATTACAAGACGACAATAGTGGTTCTACTAGCAAAGATATCGTATATGATGTCCTACATTTATCAGGCCACATAGGACTCACGTGAAAAAATAAAATAAAATTCACATTCGAGTCCAAAATGTGATTAGAAATACAAATTAAATACAGTAAATAAGATATATGATCCTAAATCGAGAACATGAAGAAAAGTATATAGGGGTCAATAAATATAACGCACGTAACATTGATTTCTTGTGGACCTTCAGTTTTAGATGCCGTATGGAGACCTGTTTGTTAATTATGAAACTTGTTCTAAGAAGATTCTAATAAATTATTTTACCATTTTCTTCATAAAAATTATCGATTATATTCTTTGCACATTTCAAGTCTTTGGCAAATACTAGGTTTTGTCCTCTTTGACTTGCTTCCACTCACCACAGACTTGTATTTTTAATTTCATGCTGAATTGAAAAATATTTTTAGGAGGTCCAATCTTGACTAGTAGCAAATGGGCGAGTTGGATCAAATATAGGTGGATTGAAAACAAGTTAAATAAAAACGAATAAGTATATGATCCAATCATATTTAATACGGATACAAAATGAGTTAATCAACGTAACTCATAATATGAATAGCCTTATTTTCCATGGTTTCAGAAATTGTCAGGTGAGAATACTCTCTTCGTCCATTTTTAATTGTCATATTACGCTTTTTGAAAGTCAACCTCATTAATTTTTAAAGTTAAGTTATATTACATTAATTTGTTGCTATGATATTTAGTAAATCTTTGCATTAATTATTTGGGACAGTGTATCAATAATTTAATTTTGTCAAACCTCTTTTGACTTAATTGTGTGAAACCCGTTTAGCTTTTATTCAAGTAAAAAAAACAGAAACTTATATTTAATTCATTATATAATTGGATTATAATTTAGAGAAAAATATTAGGGTTGATAGATATTAGAGAGAGCGTCAAAAGGTAGGGAGGGCTAAGTCGAGAGCCGCACGACTTGACCCAAGCAAGACTTATTAAAACTGATTTTTTTATTGGACTATAATTATTCATTGCTCAATTTGTTTTGCCATTTTCAAACACCCCTTTTCATTTTTCAACCAAGAAAATGTCTTCTACCTTGACAAGTTATTTGATATGCTTAAAATGGAAGATTAAGAAGAGGTCTAAAGATAATTATCATATTTTTATTCATGGTTAAACGAAAAACTTGTCATTTTAGTTAATAGTAAAATTTGTAAAGAATGATTCATCGATGGAAAAAAAGAAAGTAGACGAGAATAAAAAGGAGCGAATAATATTGGAAAGGAAATTAAAGATATAAGTGGGTTAAGGCCGATTAAGTTCATTCTCTTTTGACTAAAATACCAAAAGTCGTGGTTCTGTATAAGTAAATGATCTCTAAAAAATAAATAATACAAGTAGGGAGGAGGTTTTAAGGTTAGCTTCTTTCATTGAAAATGTTAAATTGAGAAGAATAAGATAATAACATAATATTTTTTTAGGATTTTCTAATGTCTTCTATTCTCTATAGTGCCCTATGTTTAATAAGCCACAAAAATTAAATTGTCACCTCAATGTGAAACGACGACACACTTTGACCCTGAAAAGACTATCTTATAGCACATGTGTACGTTTTGATGCCTTGCTTGAACCTGATTGGAACAGGTGGACATACAACTCGAGATTGATTGTTGGCTTAGAGAGTGTCGTTATGACTGCTTCCAATGGTAAGGCTGTCTTTTCTCGGATGGAGCCTCTTTTAGATGCCCAGTCACATGTCAGCACTACACGTATGGCGTTCGAGGCACTTCGTGTTATACTAGGATAATTTTCTTCATCCTCTCCAAATTTCATCATGTGCGCCATAGTGTGGTTCTCGCTCCTTTCATTAGATCCGATTATGCCCCATACATTTAGGCTCAACCTCAATGTTGTATTGGCTATTTAAAGTCATGTTTGTTCCAATGAAAGCCGTAATAAAACAGGGCAAACATAGAAAGATGGGAAATCAACACATATTAATTAGATATTGACATGATTTGAGCTAAAAATTATGGTTAGGAAATGTAATCGAAATAGATTAACATCCAATACCTAATTATCATTTGAAACTTTTCGAAATATACAAAGATATGGATATTCTCATACGGATTTCACTCAATAACTCATAAAATTCTCAAATTAGTTGTTTGAAGAAGAAAAAAATGACAAATATCCTATTTTCGGCATATCTTTTAATCAACATTGATTCTACTTTATATCTAAAATTATTTTTATCTATTTCCTTGAGCGAGTATGATTGAAAACACATAAGCGAGGCTATACATAAAATTTGAGTAAGATTATAGGTAATTTGTACTATTTTGGAGTAGAGATTCAAATATGAAAAACATCATTGCGACTTGTATATTTCACGATGTATATCATGTATATTAATGTATATTACAAACAGATTTTCAGAGATATACATAATATATAGATATATAAGGGGATATGCATCGATATATATGGAGATATACGTGAATATACAATGGGATGAACTAATGGAATCGAGTACAATCTCAGGTGTTCAATTTAAAAATCAATTCAAATCAGTCTTAAATTGTATAGGTTCTTTCTTCATGTTCTTTCTTCTCAATAGCCAATTTCAAACTTGTATTCAAATTCAATGATGATCTATGTGACTTAAAACTTATTAACTTTACTACATATCTGTATTGCAATATTGTGGGTTGGTACATTTACACAATTATGTCATGGCCTTAGACTTTTTCTAAGCACACTGTGCGACATTTGATAATTCACTCACGATTTTTTCACAATCTTGCAAGCTCAAGTAAACTTTTTAACACTAGATCGCTAAGTGAACAAAGAAAGACACGAGAATTTCTAAGAAAGCTTTTATATTGCTTGGAAGATTGCTTGATTCATTTAAAAATGGTTTCCCCTCTATTTATACTACTAACTTAGGGACTAAGTAATTATTATGTAAGTCTCTACTTATTTATAAATAAGTCATCCTTCTAGAAAAAAATTTTTATGTCTGGAATATTCTAAGGCTTTTCAAGAAGTTCTTCATGACTTGAGAATCTTCTCATAAAAGCTAGCATATTTATGCTTCCACATGGATAACTTTATGCCACATGGCTTTTACGTGACCTGATGAAATGGCGGGTCATGACAATTATGAATAATATTTATTACTTCTTATATAAAGGAACCCGTCATCGTCTTTGTTTTTCTAGAGAAGTAGTTGGAAGCACAATGTTTTTGACAAAGACAAATCTAGTCTTTTAGTTAGCACAATAAGTATTCCATGATGAGACACATTCCTTAATATAGTTTTAATTTTTAAGTATCTTATACTTTGATTTTGTCCTCATTTTATTTTTCATTCGCACTGAAAAATCGAGCTAAATCGAACCGAAGTAGAAAAAATCGAACCGAATTAATTTGATTTGATATACGATGCACACTTTTTAAAAAACTGAACCGAAGAACCGAATGTCTCCCCCTACCCTTAGTGGTCAAAAAAGAAAGAAAAATGTTGCATAACTATTGTAATTTCTCGTGTGAATATTACTCAAAATGTAAAAGGGCTTTAAGTGAAATTAAGGCAAAACTCTCAAAGTCTCAGCAAACTTCTTTTCAAAAAAATTATGATTTTCTCTGTACATAGACAA
>JAJOOO010016840.1:0-11626 GCA_029582685.1 Solanum piurae | reverse complement strand
CGATTTATATATAAGTCAGATAAATCTGGATAGTGAACAAGGACTAATTCACTATTGCACAAGTAGTTTGAATTCTCGTTTTTTTTTCTTTTTCTATTGCTATAAATAAATTGAAACGCGATTAACCACAGCACGTGGCAAGGATCACAGAGATGCATGTATCCACGTTAGCGTCTCTACACCACCCAAGTTATGATCCGGAACCCAGACCCGAATTACCCGTATCCATATGCTGGCTGGCATGAGGCATCTCCTTCCTTCCTTCATACATTTTTTTATTCTATATCACTTCTCATGGTAGTCAACAGATCCCCTAATGATAAAATAAAAGTAAAAGCACTTTCAGTAAATTATTTATCGCCTAGAATTTAGAGAAAAACAAAAAAATAAAATAGTATAGTAGTAATAAAATCTGTAAAATATTATCGATAATTTGTCATAGAATAGTTCATTTGTGAGCTACATTCAACTGCCAATACTTTCTCCGATGCTCTTCCGTCAACTTCAACGGCCATTTCCACAATCGGCAACTTATAGTTCAGTTTTCTAACACGCGATTTTGCTTATTCGGTCGGAGCGGCGATGGGCGGCGGCGGTCCCAGAAACTATTCGGCGAATCCAAATGATTACAAGCTTCTCGAAGAAGTCGGTTATGGAGCGAGTGCAACAGTTTATAGAGCGATCTATCTTCCTTACAATGAAGTTATCGCAGTCAAGTGCTTGGATCTCGATCGCTGTAACAGCAATCTGGTTTGTCTATATTTCTTCTGCTTTGTGCTTTTCGAGTTTGCTGATGGAAAATTGACTTTGACTTGCGGATTAGTTGATGTTTTGCTTTGTGATGTCTAGTATAGAATTATAGATGCAATTTTAGTTTATCTTAATGGATATAGGTGATTAGAATTGCAAATTGGCTATAGAGATCATAGAGTTGAAAGGACGAGGCTTCAATTGTGATTTCCTTGTTTGCTTTGACTTGTCATACGTCCGTCTTTTTACTCCTTGTATTTTGTCAGCAGCCAATATAACAAGACTCATTTCTGGTGGCTCCAAGTGATGTTGATTGAACAAAGTCACTGATTTTGTATTTTTGTTGACCCTTTATTAATTTTACACTGTTGGAGTTCATTGGCGAGCAGAGGGTCTTTCCAAAACAGCCCCTCTACCTCTAGTTTAGAGGTAAGGTCTGCGTACACTCTATCCTCCCCAGACCCCACTTAGTCGGATTTCACTGGATATGTCGTTGTTGTTGGTGTTCATTGTCGAGCCGAGGGTCTTTCGAGACAACCTCTCTACCTCCTAGACGTAGTGGTAAGGTCTGCGTACACTCTATCCTCCCCAGACTCCACTGGGTATGTCATTGTTGTTGGAGTTCATTGGCACTAAACGCTAATGCACGGATAGATATATGAAATGAGAGTTAATTGTGTGTAATCAGATAACAAAGTATTATCGATTAACTGGGTTAAGTCTGAAGTGACAGCTGGTTTTACCTACCAGTAAGGCAGTAGCAATAATCAGGTTTGGAAGCTTTAAATTCTTTTCTTGAACTCCTTTTGGATTGCGCTTTTATGTCAAAGATTCTGGTTTGCTAGGTGTTCCACTGATGACGTATGCATATGAAGTTCTCTTCAAGGGCATAAAAAGAACATATAAGATCTTTGGCTATTTTGAAATGCGATTTGCTCCACGTCTATGACAGTTCATTTCCTAATTTTATTTTTCTTTGTTATTGTTGTTGGGGATATTTTCAAATAGAAATAATAATATGCGACAAAACTATTTAGCAGGGCAAATTATTTTTCTTTGTTATTGTTGTTGGGAATATTTTCAAATAGAAATAATAATATGCGACAAAACTATTTAGCAGGGCAAAAGAAAAGAAAAGAATAACAATACACAGTAATGTAATTTTTAGTTGGATCAGATAACAAAGGATAGAAAATGAAAGAGCGACTTGTATTGAGCGATAGATTGGTCGACAATGAAATGGACAACAAAACCAAAACAGTTTCTGACTTACATCTTTGATGGACGTTATCTGAGAAGCCCGTGGATTCTCTCTACAAATACCATCACATTATAGTATTCAACATAAAATCACATTATTCCTGTCACCACTAATCCTATTTTATCAGGGGATTTGAAGCTATCAAAATTCAAAGAAGTTCTATTTTTTTGTTAGCGGATTTCTCATTAAATTCTTGTTTGACTTGTCGCTAGTAGAACCCCACGATATTCATCTGTTTGAAGTTATTATTTTCAGTAATGAATTGATCTTTGTTTCCTTCTTAATAAGGTAAATACAGATTTGGTAAGCAATTAATAGACCCCTTACTATAACCAGCCCGAGGAAAATATTTGAGAGGAAGTATCCCTGAAAGTAACCATGACCATCTGTGCTTGGTCTATTTCCGACTTTTCATGCCACCCAGCATTTTTGTGCTTCTTTCTACTTGTGATAATAGTTCATTTTGGTAAGTTGATCGATGCATTCAATGTAAGCACCCACTAAAATTTATCAGGTCAGTGTTGTCAAAGGCGAAAAACATAGAAAACTGCCAAGTGTTTGCTGGTGTTTTAGCTTTTAACTAAAGCTTAAAGCATGAGCTTTAGTGTAGTAAGGCTTCGACGAGAAAAAGTAACTTAATATATAAAGAACAGTTATATTGGCCAAAGAATTGAAAAACTACGATTACATAGAATATACAAAGTATAAGTCATATCAACAAGTTCAAATCTATTACATAGAATGTTTAAGGACTAGCTTGTCATATTGCATAGAATAGTTAAGGTGTAAGGACTAGCTTGTCATATTGCAACGTCGACCAACAATTTTGGATTGAAAATTCTGATAGGGGGAACTGGTTGTGGATGTCGCTAGATAATTTCATTTCCATGTTATTAGGGAACAATTAGTTGGTGTATGTTCATTTCATGTCATAATAACCTGCTAAACTAATTGCCTTTTAAACTTGCTCTACACTCCTATCCAAAAGAAGGAAAAGATCCTAATATATTGTCTAATTGGGATATTATATTTTCACTTATTGATTCCTTAATGTTTTCAGGGGCCCCAATCCTCCTCCATTAACAACGTCATGAATTCAAGAGTAACAAATTTAAATATCAATTAATGAATCCCAAACTAGTTGGCATCAATTATATGAATCCTCTTTGTTCGTTCAACTCTATTCCGGCTAATTTTTTAATTTCATTTTAAAGATAAGTTAGAGGTTTTCTTACAACAACAACAACATATCCAGTGAAATCCCACTACCTCGTGGAAGTGAGACAGTAACAATTAAACCTTAATTGCAGCATTTGTATCTTTTGCGTCCATAGGGTTCGGTTTTCAGCAAGGTTGCATGCATTCTGAGAAAGTTTTAAGTCTTTTGAGAAAATTATTCTCAATGTGATTTTTGGTCTGCGTCAACTCCTTTTTGAGGAGTAGAAGTGTCAAGGAAGGCTTCTTAATAGTTACAAAGTGAGGTGTTATATTATAAGGACTGTATTTTGTAATTTCATTTTTATTTGGGTAGGATCATGCTGCTATTTTGCTATAGGTAGTTGAAAGAATTTTATTTCTCCACAGGATGACATACGCAGGGAAGCTCAAACTATGAGTTTGATAGACCATCCTAATGTAATAAAGTCATTCTGTTCATTTGTTGTTGAGAACTACCTCTGGGTGGTGATGCCCTTCATGGCTGAGGGCTCTTGTCTACATCTCATGAAAATAGCATATCCAGATGGATTCGAAGAATCTGCTATTTGTTCTATGTTGAAGGAAACTCTCAAGGCGTTGGAATATCTCCATCGACATGGGCACATACATCGAGATGTTAAGGTTTGTTAAAACTGATGTTCCCTTGTTTCTGACCCTCAAATTCTGATATTTGTGGTTTCTCTACCACTTTTCTCATCCCAGGCTGGGAATATATTACTGGACACTAATGGGGCAGTAAAGCTGGGCGATTTTGGTGTTTCAGCATGCATGTTTGACAGTGGTGATAGACAGCGGTCTAGGAATACCTTTGTAGGAACTCCGTGCTGGTGAGCATATAGGCATCCTTTCAGTCACTTTCCATCAATAATTGTTTCTATGCAAGTTTTTTCGTGCTCTACATGTCCATCAAATCATCAACTACTTTTATTTTGTAGGATGGCACCAGAAGTTCTGCAGCCTGGAACTGGATATGATTTTAAGTGAGTTTTCTCTGTCACGGTGTAAGATCTTGATGGTTTCATATGTTATGATGTAAATTTTCATTTAATGGTTGACTGTGAGCTATTTGAGAAAGCTGAAGTCTGAATTCCTTTTGAAATTGTACCATTGAATTACTTTAATGAACTTTTAGTGCTGAAAGGTATTAAGTTTATGCTTTTTAATCCCGTCACTGACTTCAATTATGAATTATCCTCTTTAGTATTTTTTTGAAACTAAAACTGAGTATTTGTAATGATGAAGCTTCTATCATTCATGATATAACATATTCTAAGCATTTTAGTTCATGTAATAAGCAACTATGGTTGATTAGAAACTTGTTTTCGGATATGTGGTCTTTCAGACTTAGTGATAAATAAATTTTGGTTTACTTGAAGTTGGTAAAGCAATTTAAGTGGCACATGGAGTATTACATGATTTTTAGTTTATGTATAAACAAGTCTAAATTTTTAATGACTTAATCTGGTAATTTTAAGTGCTTAAAACAGTTATCAAACACGCTCTTGGATGAGATTCTGAATTTTGACATAAAGGTCTACATTTTCTTCTTGTCTAAGTGAAATGCTTGTGTACTTATGCTGGGTCTCAGAGAATATTTAGATTATGAATGCTATTGACTCTAATTTTCTTCCTTCTACAGGGCTGACATTTGGTCATTTGGAATAACTGCCCTGGAGTTGGCTCATGGTCATGCACCATTTTCAAAGTACCCTCCAATGAAGGTATCTATTCATTTCCAAGAGGGGACAACAACAATACTTTAACTTGGTGCTTGAGTATGCATTATTTAAGTTACCCTCTGTTCTCTCGCTGCAGGTACTTCTGATGACAATACAGAATGCCCCTCCTGGACTAGATTATGACAGAGACAAAAAATTCTCTAAGGTATTAATTCCATTTTTTCATAAGTAGGTATTAAATTCTGGTTTAATTCAACTGTACCCCCCCTCCCCCACAAAAAAAAAAAAGTTAGCTGTTTCATTTGCATTTGTACATGGAGATATTTGTATGTGTTGATCTGCTATGTGCTTCAATCTTTATTTTGTGTCATGCACGGAGAACAAAAATGGTTTTTACTTGTCGTAACAGTCATTCAAGGAAATGGTTGCGATGTGTTTGGTGAAAGATCAAACTAAAAGGCCAACCGCTGAGAAGTTGTTGAAGCATTCTTTTTTCAAAAATGCCAAGCCCCCAGAGCTTTCTGTAAAAAAACTCTTTGCTGACCTGCCACCACTTTGGAATCGAGTTAAAGCCCTACAGGTATTTCATAGTAAGGGTTGCTTAGTTTTCCTACTTAGCATTGTCTATTGCTGATTGATGAAATTATTGCAGCTTAAAGATGCTGCCCAACTAGCTTTGAAGAGAATGCCTTCTTCCGAGCAGGAAGCATTATCACAGGTTTGTGGCAATTGTTTTATCAATGACATTGTTCATTAGTTCTGAATGGTTATGCCATCTAAGTTCGCGTGCATTTATTTGTTCCAGTAGTTGCAATGCTATTCTTCTGTGTGCAAAAATGCCATTTTTCTCTTAAATTAGGTTTCCATCGTTGATGAGAAAATGTAATCAGCCTCTCAATTATGAATTCCAGATCTTTGGATCTCCATTTTTCTCTTTTGAACTTTGTGCATTCCATGAAAATCAGAGATATCAAATTGGTAGGTGTATAATTGCTATTTATAACCGTCAAATTCATTCTGTTGGTTCTTTATATTCTTGTAAAGAATGTTGTACTTTCTATTCCTGTCCACTTTCAATCCTTTGGACATGGGGATAGGATGTTGATGACGTATCTCTGGTTTCAAAAGAAAAAGCAAAAAAGATGGGTGACTATGTACTCAGATAATGTTTTGATGTTCTTAGCCAAAAGGATTGCTTGTGACATTGTGTCTATGGCCCTGTTTTTTATCTAAAAGCAAGTAAATGCATTTTCCATCATCTTTTTCCCTTTTGCAAGTGTTTACTTTGCTACGCCAGTCCTCTTTTCATGTTTCTTTATCTGTGGCATGTGAGTGTGAACAAGGTGAGGAGTTGCCTTCTTCAAAATCTCCCATCTGTTTTAACATTTTGTTGTTCTTCACAGAGTGAGTACCAACGGGGAGTTAGCGCCTGGAACTTTGATTTGGAGGATTTAAAGCTTCAGGCTTCACTGGTATGTATATGAGAGGCGTCTCTTTATGCCTGATAAAGATGCTCTTTCACTTTTGCTCAATGAATTTTGCCATCCTAAATTTAATGGTCTCTCGATTTCTGAGGCAGGTACAGGACGATGATGAAATACAAGAAATTAAGGAAGACGATGATACCATGAAAGCTTATATGAACTACAAGGTCTTTGCCAGTCTTTTCTGTGGTGCTTTAGTCTATTTTCAAGTTATTCACATCAGCCTTGAACTATTTTCCTATTTGCAGGAGAAATCTGTTGCCCTACAATATGCTGGAAAATCAACCCCTAGAAAAGATTCTATTGCCAGGTATATTCCTTTTTCATTTTGACCAGCCACATAGAATTTGTCGTAGAAAGATGTCAAAATTGTAGCTGTTAGTAACTTAGTTTGCAAGAGTTGTTTGAATTTTGAACTTTTGTGAGCTTGAATTCCTTGAACTTTTAGGTGTTAGAATTAGTTAAACCATTTTGGGACAACTATTATACTCACACCATTTCATTTTTAAAAGTCGTACTTTTTGGATGCGGAGTTTAAGATGTTAATTTGTCATATATATTATATTGATGGAATAAATATTAAAGTAGTGATTGAAAATTAGCATGAACTGAAAATATCATGTTGAAGTTCAAAATTTGGATACTTAAACAAATCTTTATAGGAAGTTGTGAAAGACTTATTGTATTATGGGATGGTGTCAAACATTTTGAATATCCCACAATAGTAAGCATGTCATACAAATAGAGGTGCAGGATGTATGTGCTTTCATGCTAAATATTGTTCTTAGAGTCCATATTGATGTATTTAAGTTAGTTTGTTCGTATTTACGTTAAAGGGTAGAGGGGTGATCCATTATCCACTATGCATCAGTAACCTCAGGTGTTTTTCTGTTTTAAAAAGTAGTTTATCCATGATATCCTCTCTTCTGGAGCGTATATTTTTTCCTGTGGAATCAAGTGCAAACCAGGTATTCTCAATGTAATTTTTTATCTTCTTCAGAAGATATAAAACATCAGCATATTTTGTGAGAACTGCTCTCTCCTGGGGAGAATATTAATAATGGTTTTGTCATCACCACCAAAATATGATAGTTTAGGTAATGGTTATGCATGGGCTAGATTCTGTGAGCTATAAGTTAAAAATTTATATTTGGTCAAGGTATGCCTTGGATTATTATCATCTCAATTTTAGTTTTCGTTGATACATCTTGTTCCCAGTGAGCAAGAAAGTGTTGGTGAAGTGCCAGTAGCTGAATATGAGATCAAGAAGGGAAAAGATTTGGAGAGTAGTACACCAGATTCTGATCATTGGGAGAAAAATGGACTGAAGAAGAATGCATCAAAAACAGAGTTGCCATCCCTAACCTCAGAAAGGGATGCCTTACTAGCCAAGAGTAGAACTCAAACACCAAAAGCTCGTCGAAGTCAGAGTGGACCACTTATGGCTGGCGCTGTACTTAGTCACTCGGCATCAGAAAGAGTTCGAAGCTCCGAAAGGTTCTGTACGACTCATTGTTTTCTTATTGTACCATATCTTACATTGCGCCAAAGACAAATTATCAAAGAAAAGCATTGCACCAAAACTTTAACTATTAAGCTTTATTAATATTCAGGAATCAAAAGAAAGGCTATTTGATTCCTGAATATTTTTTTCATTCTCAAAAAATATTCAGGAATCAAATAGCCTTTCTTTTCATATCGATTTCAACCGTAATAGGGTGAAAGGAAATTGAGCAGAACTGAATGCTCAAACTTGGTCTCTCTACCAATATGGCAGGTCCCCGATTTTCTTAAAAAAAAATGTTTCTTCATTGAAACAAAACAGATTTCCATTGGAGAAGGAATTCTCACGGTCATTTTCTCTAAAATTAGTGTGTTGGATTCATTTTATAGAGGCTAAAATCAGTGTGTAAATAATCCAATAGCATTCTAATGTAGACATATAGTTCATTGTGCTTTATTTGATCATTTGCATATCGAAATATGACTGTTTATTTGGACAACTGTTATCAAATGAAAACTTTCAGTGAGCTAACTTATGCTGCTCTTGCAGAAGTGAGATTGAAAACCAACAACCAGGAGATAAAGCTCATCCAGTGCGAAGAGCACCCAGCTTTAGTGGGCCTTTAATGCTGCCAAACCGAGCTTCAGGAAATAGTTTATCAGCTCCGATTAAATCATCTGGGGGTATTAATGCTTTCAAGACAAGTTCATTTTTTGCTATTGTGTGCAAGACTGACAATGGTTTATAGAAAAAATCTCGGTGGCATGCTATTTAAGGCAGACTTCTCTTTGCAGTAATGATAATTTTTATGTTCAGGATTCAAAGATTCTTTGGATGACAAGTCGAAGCCGAACTTGGTCCAAATAAAAGGCCGTTTCTCTGTAACATCAGAAAATGTAGATCTTGTAAAGGTAAATCATATTTTGTCATTCTCTTTCTTTTAGATGACTATTTGCTAACTTAAATATGTATGTTAGGATATTCCATTATGTACAGTTCCTCGACGATCTTCTCAAGTAAGTGGTGTGGTGTTGCCTTCTCAAAACAACTCAAGTATTTCATTCCTGCTGCATCTTTGACACAAGATTTCTGTGATTCACAGGGATCACCACTTAGGAAGTCTGCTAGTGTTGGAGAATGGCTGATCGAATCTAAACAAATGGTGTGTGTATCGTCCCTTACTTTACAGCTGTAGTTAAATGATATGAATATGTTAAAACTTGAGCTCCACCCTAATGCTGCTATTTTGTCTTAACCAAGAGAAAAAGCAAAGAACTTGTTGTAATACTGCATTTTTCATAAATTTTCAGCCACCCAGTCAACCGCCCAAGGAACTTGGCCTTAATAATGTTCCTGCTTCAGTTCTCATGCCTCACTTACAAAATCTCTTTCAACAGACGTCAATTCAACAGGTAAGGCATCAGTGTATGGTAGGGATGCAAGTTCCGTGT
The DNA here is from genome assembly GCA_029582685.1 of Solanum piurae. Lineage (NCBI taxonomy): Eukaryota > Viridiplantae > Streptophyta > Magnoliopsida > Solanales > Solanaceae > Solanum > Solanum piurae. The sequence continues at coordinate 2,279 of JAJOOO010016840.1, read as the reverse complement.
CCCCACCCACCCACCCAAACACACACATAGGAAAAATACAGAACAAAAACAAGAAAAGAAATGTTAAATTCAGGATTAACTATTCCATTTCTATTTCTCTGGTTGTTCTAATGCTTAATTTCTACTGCATTTGTTATCAGGATCTCATTGTAAATCTATTGAGTAGCTTGCAACTATCTGAGGCAGGAGATTGTAAGTATGAGGAAGAAATGTCTGATGTCCTTGTGTAAAGAAATATGTTTTTCCAATAGTAACATGGATTCAGATTTATTTAGATTGAAATTTCTTGTTCTGTCTCAGCTTCTCAAAATGGGAAGTTATCTCCCCTACAGCGCCCAGAGAACAATGGAATTGTAAGTACATGTCTTTGCTTTGAAAATATGCTTAGCTTTAAGACTTTAGAAACTGCAAATGTTTACATGGAGCTATATAAATATCTGTCTCTTATTGGGAACTTGTCTTTTATTACATGGCAACCATTCATTTTGATTAAAACTCTTCCGTTTTGCAGGTTGAAGCAGCTGTTTCTGAGAGGGAGAAGTTATTATTAGTCAAAATATCTGAGCTTCAGGCTAGGTCAGTCCACTGTGGACGCAAATCAACTGTGGTGCATTTTTCTCACAGTTCTATGTGGAATTCTTAACTAAAGAACTGATCTTCTCTCTAATTTGCAGGATGATTAATTTGACGGATGAGTTAACTGCAGAAAAATTAAAATACTGGCAGGTGAGTGCATACTCGTTTCTTTGATGCAAAGGCCTATGTACTATTAATTGAATTGAAGAAAATGAAAAGATAATAATAGAAGACCAACTGTGTGGAAATATCTCTCTACTTTGATGAGGTTTTAAAAACTAGGCCTGAAGTTAAAACAATTGAGGGGATGAACTGGAGAGGTTTATTAATAGCATCCACGTGTCTTGCTAACAAATGGTTTTTCACCTGCTACAGTTGCAACAGCGGTTAAACGCCATGTCAAGTTGCGGAGAGTATGGGGACAGACGAGAATTGGAATCCTGATGACAAATGATACATTTCATATGTAAACACCGTGTATATTCAGGTGTCTATTTGATGTTGCTAGAGCAGATAATTTTGAATTCTTTCACTCACATGCAGACTTAATTGTCGTTTGGTTTTGTAGGTTGAAGTATAGGAAGAGGCAGAGTGTAATTATTCTTATGTCACTGAATCATGCACTTGTCCTTGTTGAATAGCTCGTGTGGGAAGAATCCATCTCCAAGTAGCAATAAACAAAATAATCAGCGCATAGATAATTTCTTCATGTGTTTGACAAGTACGAGCTGAAAACAAGCTTCTTGTGCAGATTCACGTCAAGGGATTATTATTCTTATTTAGATATAGAAGATTGTGGAGGAAGGGCGGGCTCAGAGAGAGTGGGTGTGGGGGATTCAATTCCCAATTTCATTTGTAGATCCTTAGTTTATGATGTAGTCATAATAAGTTGTAATTTTGTATCATATATGATAACCAATGTGACCATGAGATGTGTTCAATAAAGCTTTTAGCTTCACAAGCATCCCCCAAGCTGGTCGATGCCTAACATATTTGTGGCCGTTGCATAAATGGAAAGATGGATATCTGTTACTGTTGGGTCCAATTTATATTTGGACATCTTTTGTTAGATCGAATTTATTTTTGGCAAAATAAACGTGGTGGGATATACCTTTTCAGGATTATACTACTGGGTATGTTGATATTGGTTTGTAAAATAACGTTTATTATATGTTACGGTCCGTATATAATAAAGGGAAAAGGGTCAAAAATGCCCTTAAACTATGTGAAAGGAACAAAAATGCCCTCCGTTTATAGTTTGGCTCAAAAATGCCCTTGATGTCAATATTTTGGTTCAAAAATGCCTTTGAAGTCAATACTTTGGTCCAGAAATTTCTCTATAGTTACTAAATGGGTTAAAAATGTCCTTTTCCGAATAAGTATATTATTTTTTTCTTTTTAAACACATTTTCTTCTTAATTAAATTATTATATAAGAACCATGTTCTTGTTTTCTTTCTTTTAAAATCACTTTAAAAAATAAAAATGTAGGAAATAATTTTTTTCTTGTTAATCTCATCTTATCAATTAAAATAGAATAACTTTATGAACCCTTTCAACATATAATATGTGTCATATATATAAGAACATAGTATATTCATCATTAATTTATATTTATATAACGATAAAATATAATTATAATAAAATAAGAAATATTTTCATTTTTAATTTTTTCTTGAATTGAAGTAAGATAAACATTTGCTA
>JAJOOO010016836.1:0-11039 GCA_029582685.1 Solanum piurae | reverse complement strand
TTAGACCCATTTCCCACTCAATTTGACCCCCTGAATAAGAATATGAAGTCGAATTTTCGAAATCATGCACGGATTTTGAGATATATGGAAATTACAATTATAGGTGTTTCCGAAGCACATTTTCGGGCATTTTTGGGGTCGTTTCATTCACGAAACTCTTCATAACACAGTGCATGCATATTGAAATAGCTTTATTCATGATCACAAAATACTTGAATGACATGAGTTCATTAAAATATCATTGAAAACATTGTATTATGATCAAATTATGCGTAATAATATTTTTAATGAACACTAAAGTGAAATTCAAATGAGCCCATAAGAAATCAGGATAACCCTAGAATCGGGTATGAATCATAACTTGAGAAAATGAGGTTTCTTTGAGATTCAATGGGTTAAGCAGAACCTATGGGTGAAGTTTCCACATACCTTGATAGAAACCCTATGTGAAATTGTAGAACAAGATATGGAGCTTTGAAATCTTTTTTCTTGCCATGAGATATAAACTTGGAGAAGAAGAAACTTTGATTGAGTTAATGAGAGGGAATGGAAAGTTAGGAGTCTTAGGGATCAGATAAATCCTTAAAAATCAGACTAAAACAGTGTAGTGTAGTAATTAAAAGAGCAATAAAAGACCAAATACCCTTAAGAAATAACTGCGGAAAAACTTCTACAAATCCATTTACAGTTCGTACATCCATCTATGGCCCGTGTTGTCCAATCGTAGAACCCAACTACTGGAATTTCAAATTTTTAAAGAACACACCACGAACCATCAACTATGACACATATTGGATTACACAACCCGTAGAGTCTTATAGTAGAATGAAAGTCTGGAAATTTCTAGAGTTCATTTCTGGAACCACGAACATAATGTACGGCCCAAATAAGTTTTTACGGCTCGTACGATCCAACCGTAGAATTAAAGTACTGAAATCACAAGTCTCTTAAGATGATGTCCATGCGACCAAACCATGACCTGTATTCAAAACTACTAGCCGTAATCTCAAGTAAAGTATCTTCGGATGTTTTTCAACTTCACTCTATGAGCCATTCCACAAATTATTCATTGAGCTACAAATCGTAAAAACAACTCATAGTCAATAACCAAAGTTGTAAATTTCTAACTCTCAACCACGACTGGGTTCCACGAGTCCGAATCTCATATACAACCCATACATGGGTCTCGTACATGCAAAAAATGAGCAAACTTCAACTATTTTCTACTACGTTTTAACTTCAACCAACATGCAGTTCTTAGGTGTTATAATATCTCCTTCTTGGGAATATTCATCCTCGAAATATATTCAACTAGGCTTGAAAAGAGTAGGGAAAGATCTAACAATCCAAGATGAAAAAAAACACATAAAACTGAGGGAGTGACTGACTCCTAGCTAAAACATGAAGTTTAAAACTTATTTAATGAACATGAATGCATAGAGAAATATGAGAATAGATGAAACACATGAATCCAAAGAGTACATACGAGGAACAAATTCCTCAAACTGAAAATGAATTCGAAGGAAATATAGGAAGGGAGTTTAACACCTTGAAATTTAGAAAAGGGAGAAAATAAAATTCTGGGTTGGAGACTCTGTCTACGGCTCCCATAAATAGAATACAGAAGCTTGTACGAGCCGTAGATGGCAATCCTAGGAAGTGGGAAAATAATTTTTCAAACTAAGTCCCAATACCCTTTGTATGGTTCACCAGGACGACCCATCATTCCATGCATGAGTCGTAGATAGGTCTCGTAGGTGACCCCCAAACTTAGTGAGGTTTTAAAGTTTAAAGTTGGTTTCTACGGTTGAAATGTCGGTCCATAGGAAGACTTACGAGCCATACATGGGATCAATCAAAACATGTCCAATTAAGAGTCTATAATCATTTTTATGGTTGACAAGTACGGTTCGTAGAAAAACCTACAAACCATAGGTCCAAACCATAGATGAGGGTCGACAATTATTTTTGATGACTTTTTAGTTTTTTTTTTTAATTCTAATCCTAAGCCCTATATAAGTCTTCTAAGCCCAAAAACTACCCATTCTAAATCACTCTTCTAAAATTCCTAAATTCCCACCAAGAGCACCCTCAAATTTCTCTCAAGAACTAAGGAATGAGAAAGCTAGGGTTTGTCTTGAAGATCTCCAATTCACCATTTATTGTGGGCATTGATTGCTAAGGTTTGATAGTATTCACCAATGGAATCCTTTACTCCATAGAGTTCCTAAATTCTCCAATTTCACAAGTTAGATTCTCCAATCAAAGTCTGGGTTTTATTCAATGTTCATGGGTTCTTTTCAATTATGATCTATTTAATTGTTTTTTTATCTTTTTATGCATGAATTAAAGTAATTATATGTTTTAAGTATAATTCACATGAACCTATGAATGATCCATGATTTCTTGACTATGATCATATGATGAAGCTTAAGAACTATGAAAGATGAATTTATGAAGTTATGTCTATTTCTTTATGAAATTTATATAAATTATTTAAGGTTGCTTTGAGAGTAAAACATCGATGTTGTTGTTGTGAAAGTATTTCTTACATACTACTCAAAACACGATTGAGAAAGGGGTTTCTCATAAAATGATTCATATGGTTGAATGATTTTCTCACCTAAGTTGAATCAAGATTAAAGAGCTACTCTAAATGAACTTTATCTTGTATTGGTTTCTTTATTGCTTCTTTTCATGGATGATGCAATGAATTATGATTAATTATTATTTCGTGGGATTTATACTTGGAACCAAGAGGATATTTAGATGGAATATCTCCCATAGTTGAGGCCAGGTTTTAATTTCATGTATCAGGACACTTCTTCCAATACTAAGTGCCAAAGATCGTTAGTCAGTAATATAACCCAACTAAGTGAGTTGGGGTCGAATCCCACATGGAGTGGTACATATTTGAGAATCAATAGACAAGCATGAATATGTTCAAGTCAATCATAGGTAAAAATATTTACGAATAAAAGCATGGTTCAAGTTTAGGGTGACACAAGTGTCAAATAACAAGTTTTTTTATTGTAATTATCAAATACACAATAGCAAATAACAAGAAAATAATAAGTATAGAGACGGGTTCTTGGGATATGATTTGAGTATGGGCTAAGGTAGACAAATGGGTGATTGTAATTAATAGCAAATAGCTATAAATCAGTGAATAAGCTAAACTTTAGTGGGGTTAAACTTTCTCTCGAATAATTTACCCCAAATCAAATTGGTTTCTCTCGAACACCAATAAGCAACAATTAAGAACAACCGACGCTTTAGTCCATTCACTCTCTCGAGCTGAATGTGTGGAAAAGGGTTTAGGATTCACTCTATCAAGCTAAACACATGACAACCCAATACCCACAGACCATTAAATAAGTAATCTTGGTTTTAAAACCTCTCTCTCGAGTAACCCAAAAACACGAAGGTAGAGTTGCATTTGCAATTAAACCTTTTAGATTAAGCCACAATTACTGAATAAAATCACTTTTAAACAACATTTACACTATCACCTAACAATACCCAACAGCTAAATCAACCCATAATCACATAATCACACCCCAAGAATTGGGTTTTTAGCTAGACATCATAAAAAGATAAAAATCGTTACCAAATTGTGTTTCCATCAACTCAGTACGATTAATTTTGTCTTTACAAAGGTTTAAGATGAAGAATCTTCAACACCCACTTCCAGTTTCTTTGAAATGGAAATCTTCAAATCTTCAAAGCTAAGGTAAATATTGTCTCCAAACTCAGTTCTAAGCTCTCTACTCAAAAACTGATAATTTTGATTCTAAATTAAAATCTAGATAAAAATTTGATACTAAACTAAAAATTCAAACATGTATTTATAGTCGCCAAAAATGTGCTGCGAAGGATCATTCAACGCAATAAGTTGGGATCGCCGATCCACTCGGCAATCTGCCCTTTGGTCAGTTCCATCGCTCTTTTGCTTTGGCCTTCAGCAACTTCTAGTTCTATAACTTGGGCGATATAGTACTGCATCGAGGAACCGTTCGGTGACTCACGACTGCTCCTTTCTATTATCGACTTGATTTTCGCCTTCAGGGTTTGGCACACTGGAACATTAGGCGAGACCATGACCATTCGACTGTAATGACCTGTAAAATGAATAAGTGGAACTAGAGCCTAACTAGTGTGCGTTTGAAGTGATGTGAGGTTTGAGGGTGTAAAAGGATGTCCCAAGCTATGGTAGAGTGGTTTAGGGGTTAAATGTCAAGGTACGACTCCCCAAGTACCACCCTAAGGGTCCTTGAGGAGGACCATAAATATAACCCTAAGACCCCAAAGAACCATGAATTTTGGCCAAAATGGGGTGAACCACGGAAGGGGTTCACGCCCCGTAGGTCCATCCACTCTCCGTTGATGGCCTCCGTGGGTCAGACCCCCTTGAGGCAAGCTGCAGCCCTAGATAACAGACCAACAAGATGGTCCATCACTGGACTCATGGTCTGTGAGTCTAGGGTGTGGTCCTCACCTTCAATTTTCTGTTTTGACTCGGCAAGGGTGAGGGTCATTTGGTAAATTGTTTGTTAATTGGTTTAAGTGTATTAAGATATTTTAAGAGTATTATAACAATAAAATACTATTTTAGATTTCATTATTCAATACCCCAAATCAAAACCTCCCCTCCCCTCCAAAAGTCTCTCTCTAGAAACCTCCATTGGAGGTGAAGACTTCAAGCTCTCTAGGTCAAATCTTCAAGGTTTTCAAAGGATTTTTGTGGGGAATCAATAGAAAGGTATGGTAGTCTTGATCCTTGTCTAATTTTCCATTCAAGGAGCCAAATCCAAAGTGATTTCAAAGTATGAAAGAATCTAGGGTTTCACTCAATCTCATGGGTTCTTTCATCAAACATTTTCAAATGGTTTCTAATGACAAATTATGATTGTATTGGTGTTTAATTGATTATTTATGATAACAATACTCTATAAACCCATGAATGCTCTCAATTCCTAAATTATGCCTTATGAAATGGATTTGTTGATCATAAGTGAATGTTGTTGGATTATGCCTAAATTGATTTAGATTGTTGAATTGTATCACTAATAATGCCTAATTGTATTAATCAAAGGTTTGTTTGTGAAAGTGAATTCATGGCCTTGAAAGGGGCAAGTTATGGCCTAATTACATGTTGAAGTAGAATTGTGCTAAAGATGTTGATCCACTCAAAATGTGGAGGTGTTTAATTACTATGTATGATTATGATGTGAAGGTTTTGCATGTTATTTCAATGATAGAATGATGATCATGTATAGAATGTAATTGTGTTATTTTTGATAGTATATTCTCAATTGACACTTATGAATGATGAATGATAGAATGTGAAGAATTTTTTCTAAAGCCATGTTGATTGTATTGTATATCTTGAATGGGTAGGCTTAGGCATCCTTTTCTTATACAAATGAAAGTAATGTGAATTTTGAATCTAGAATTCGTAGACTTATGCATCCTTTTCTTGTTTAATGAATATGTCTTGACTCGATGAATATGAATGAATAGGCTATGACATTCCTTTCAGATGTGATTAATGAATGTGTCTTGACTTGATGAATATGAATTGTTAAGCTTAAGGCATTCTTTTCATAAATGACCTAATGTAATAAAGAGTCTAGAATCGATAGGCTAATGGTATTCCTTTCTAACCAGTCAATGTACCATGAATCGATAGGCTTATGGCATTCCTTTCGTGAGTATTTGCATGTAATGAGAAACCATGAATCGATAGGTTTATGGCATTATTTTCATGAAGACTCTAGAGCTATCCTTGAATGTACCATGGATCGATAGGCTTATAGCATTCCTTCCTTGTGTAATGATGTAACTTGGGTTGATAGGCCAATGGCATTCCTCCCTAGTATACTTATGTAATATGAATTAAATAATCTATGGGAATGTAGGCTAAGCACCGAGTGGTTATGGTTAGATGGAAACTCTCCTAATGTTAGGTTAGAGTTCCAAGGAACATCTTCCTATCCCATAACTATATGCCCACATAGGATATTAGCCAGTGGATTCTATCCAAATCTAATGTTACCGGTCTACCTTAGGCAAGTAGACCACCTCTTTACGGTGTGGTCCATATGACATCAAATTCCATGATCTAGCTCTCATGGTCTATGTCGGTTAAACGTTTATTCCTATCATGTGAGATGTGCATTAAGGTTTCTTTGGACTTCTACAAAGTGTGGGTAGTAGTATGGGATGCTATCCATGCATTGCACGAGTAGGATTTGAGAGAGTCATAGTGAGTTCTCTAAGTCTTAATAACCATTGTATGAATGGGTTCTAATGAAGTTAATGAAGAAGGTTGACTTGTATGCTTATATGCTTAAATGTAAAGATGCATGCTATACTTGGATTGTATTGTGAGTTACTTCCTTGTCATGACTTATTGTATATGTATGTGCCTTATCTAGGGTTACTTCAAAGGAGTACTTAGTGTGAGTAGTAGTATGGGATACTACTTGCACATTGCAAAAATATGACTTAGAGTTGCCTTAGGTGTTGATCCCAATGTGATGATGTGACTCATGTAAGGTTTATGTCTCTTAAATGTTTTATTTTGTAAGGATGGAAAGAATGAATGGTGAGTTCACTTTTGGGGACCTTAAGGTGGTACCTTAGTGTGGGTGGTGGTATGGGATGCAATCCATACATTGCACAAGGTATAGATTGAGGGTTACTTGAGGTGAAGGCTTAAGATAAAGGTAAAGGTTTTTGTGTTGATTATGTTAAAATGTAAAAAGTATGACATGCATGTTGGTTGTGACTTATATTATGCCTCTATTACTAATGTTCATGAAGTTTTAACAAATGGCATAAAAGCATGACTTTCAAATAAAATGTCATTTTTAAGCATGTTTTTGCATGGCTATCATACTTAGTACTTTATGTGCTAACCCATTCTTCTTCATGTTTTTTCTACAAGTGTAGGTTCCGGCAAGTGATTGCATTCTCTCTAGTAAAGCTTGAATTAGAGTTTTCCAAGACATCTTTTGGTATGTCCTCATAGATCGAGGACAAGGACTTTTAATGTTTCTAGTTCTTTCATATAATAGACTATTTTAGATTTCTATTGTAAAGGGCCGTGTCCCTACTCTTGTTTAAAGTTTTTTCTAAGATGGCCATGTGAGATGTAGACTACCGCTTGCTTTTAAATGAGTATTTTGATGTTGGATTTATAAAGAAAATTTTAAATTCCGCACTATTTCTATATATCGAATGTTATGAATGCCAAGACGCTCGTATGAGACCCCTTCGGGGTCGAGTATGCTGTGTCGCATCCGGAGTCTAGACTCGGGTCGTGACAAACTTTGTATCAGAGCACAAAATTTTGGAAATGGTTTTTAGGGTTAATGTCTCACAAGCCACGTCTAATAGAGTCTTGTTCATCGGTGTGAGTCACGACACATCTATGAACGAGTGGCTATAGGAAGTTAGAAAGTTACACTTCTTTTATTATTCTTGAAGTCGTGCCTTAGAGTTTAGCTCTATAAGTGTCCTTTTACTAACCATTATCTTGTTTTTATAGGAGGTGAATACAAGGGCTAACTCAAGAAGGATGGAAGAGGAGAATGTGAATGAGGGAGTTCCTCCACAAGGTCCTCAAGGTGGCCAAGTTCCTCAAGAAAATGAAGTTCCGGTGGATCCCCCGGACATGACCAATGAAGAGATTAGGTCATCTTTTCTAACCCTAGCCCAAGCCACGATGGCTCAAGTTAACCAAGATGTGGGGCCTAGGGTGAATGCTAATGAGAGTACCATGGCCTGAAGGTTGAGAGACTTTGTGAGGATGAATCCTCTGATATTTCTTGGGTCTAGAGTGGGAGAGGATCCGCAATAATTCTTGGATAAAGTATATAAGATAGTCAATGATATGGGGGTAACTTCTAGGGAGAAAGCAGAGTTGGCTTCCTATCAATTGAAAGAGGTTGCCCAAGTGTGGTTCACTCAATGGAAAAACAATAGGCCTTTAGAAGCGAGACGTATAGAATGGGAAGAGTTTAAGGGAGAAGTCCTTGGTAGGTACTTTACCCGTGAGAAGAGGGAGTGTAAGGTTGAGGAGTTTATCAATCTTAAGCAAGGTAGCATGAGTGTGGAAGAGTACTCCTTAAAATTTACCCTATTATCTAAGTATGCTCCATCCTTGGTGTCTAAACTTAGGGATGAGATGAGTAGGTATGTGACACGTATATCCGACCTAGTTGAGGAAGAGTGTCGTACGACGATGCTCCATGATGATATGAATATTTCTAGGCTTGTGGTGTATGCTCAATCTATTGAGGGGTACAAACTTAAGATGAAGAATAAGGAGTTACAGAGGGGTAGATCTGATGAGCAAGGTCAACCTAGGTTCAAGAAGAGAGCTCCAAACTAAGATTTTTCTAGTGCTCCTAAGGTTAATGAGGAGAAAGGTGGTGGACCTCCATTTTCTAATCCTCTTTGCACCACTTGTGGGAAGAGGCATCGTGGGAAGTGCCTAGACGGTACTAGTGGGTGCTATGGTTGTGGAAAGCATGATCACCAAGTGATAAATTGTCCTACTCTTACGGCTAGAAGAAGGGAGGCCAAACAAGCTTCTTATGTTGGCCCGGATCCTAATGCTCCAAAGAAGAACCTTTTATGCACTTCAATCCAAAGAGGGAAAAAGAGCTCATCCGGATGAAGGAACCAGTAAGTGATAGTTCCTTAAAGTTGTGAATGTTGTATTGAGATTCCTATGTTGTTTTCATGATTAGCCTTAGTTGGGTTTTCTCCTAAGTGGGGGATAGTATGTTGATTAGTAAGGTTGTTGAGAGTTGTGATATCCTTATCTCTTTCCTTCTATTCTTATTCAAGCTTGAGACCAAGAGTTCCTTGTAGCTTGTTTCATGTTTTGGAGTCATGTGTGAAAATGAGTTTACATGGTCTCCTTATGATATGCACGTTCGAATTGAATTATTATTTAAATGAGAAAATGAGTTTTCATGATTTATATTCCTCATGTTAAATGTGCATCTAGTATGAGTTATCTATATGCATCATGAGGTTGAATTGTTGAACATGCCCAAATATGCTTTTATAAAGAAGGTGCATAATGTGCTTAATGATATTGTGATGAGCATGATGTGAGTTGGAGAAAGCAATGCCTCCAACGTAATTAGAAATGTGAAATTATGTTGCATAAATAGTTTGTAGATGTAGTTCATACCTTCTTGCTTTGGTTTGAGTTTTTTTTTATGTGGAGTTGATGTTTCCTAAAGTTTGTGCATTTGTTTACGATGTTGCATGCATGATGGGATGTTAGTTTTGAGTCGTTAACCCCTTAATATGTTTTAAGTGACATTCGAGGATGAATGTTTCTAAGTGGGGGATAATGTAACGACCTGTAAAATGAATATGTGAAACTAGAACCTAACTAGTGTGTGTTTGAAGTGATGTGAGGTTTGAGGGTGTAACGACCCTAAAAATGAACTAGTGAAACTAGAGCCTAACGTGTGTTCATTTTTGTTTGTCTTGATATTTGATAGTGATTCATATTGTCTCGAGTCATGGTTGATCAACTTAGGGGTTAAACGTGAAGACACGACTATAACGCCCGGAAACTAGTAAGTCGAACTACTGTGTTGTAGGGTATTGTATTGGAGTTTTGGGGTGTTGTATAAGAGTTAAAATCAAGGTAAATTACTCCCGTACTTAGAATGACAAGTTTAGGGTTCAAATGTCCGGGTACGACTCCCCAAGGACCACCAAGGGGTCCTTGAGGAGGACTCTAACACTGCACTAAAGCTGTCAAAAACAGCTTGATCTACGCCCCCTATCCACGCTCCTTAGACCAATCTACGCTCCGTAGATCATGGGTGTGGATCAGGACATAGCCTAGGGAGGCTTGGCTTCCATTTTTGAGCCTCTAAACCAAACGACGAGGTGACAGTACGGGGCGTCAGCCCATCCACGATCCGTGGATGGGGAGCCGTTGTTTGGCACCTACAGTCTGGTTTGAGTTTGGCCTTGGTGGGGGTGAATTACTAAATTCACCCCAAGTCTTTTAAATTGCATGGATGGTTATTTTAGGTGTTTTAACATATTTTATGAGTATTAAAACATTAAAACACCCATTTAGATTTCATCTCTCAAAATCAAACCCTTCTCTCCAAAAAAAAAGTTCTCTCTAGAAACTCCATTGGAGATCAAGGTCAAGTTCAAGCTAGGGTTGCTGATTTGAAAGGAGATTCTTCTTCAATTTCGTGGGTTTCTTCAAGTATAAGGTATGGTGATCCTTGATCCTTGATTAATCTTTCATTCAAGGAGTCAAATCAAAAGAGATTTCCAAGTCTTTCCATGATAAAAAATCCTACTCTCTAATCTAAACATGGGTTCATTGGTAAAACGTTTTTAAAGTCATTTTAATGATGAATTGATGTTTGAATAAGTAATTAAAGATGATTTTATATGTAATTCCTTCAAGAACCCATATTTTCCCCAAATCTCTTGTTTATGGAAATTGATTGGGAATTGGTTGATTATTGAAGTATAATGAATAATATGTGTTTATATGATGTCATTTTATGAATTCATGTAATTAAATATACCTTATTATGGTGAATTGTTGATGTGTTGGTGATATGAGGATCATGGCCTTGAACGAAAAGTTATGAATGAGATTATGTTGAATTGCTTATGTTGATGGTGAATTGGTTATGGAATGATGTAAATTACCTTATATCTTGTAGTATCTTGAATTGATGGGTTTATATGGAGTTATATTGATATAGAATTTTGATCTATTAATGTGTGATCCACTTATGGTGGAGGTGGTTACTTTTATGCACTTTATGATATTCAATTGATATATGTCTCCTTATACCTTATATGTGATGGATCCATGTGTGATCAATATGTGAAGAATATGGGTGTGTGATCTTCATGAAAGTAATAGGGTCGTGTATAGAAGACTATTGTGTTGATTTGAAAGGCTATTGCTCAATTCTACACTAATGAAAGAATGAATGCATGAGGTTGATCTATTGTGAAAG
>JAJOOO010016834.1:0-11552 GCA_029582685.1 Solanum piurae | reverse complement strand
GTCCGTGGGTCGAAACTTAGCCAATTTCTGAGCTGGGTTTGGAGAGAGGCTGTAGTGGTGAACCACGGACCACCAGCACGGGCCGTGGTCTGACTTACGGTCCGTGGGTGGCAACCGTAGGTTGCACCTGCAACTTCTCAAAATCTGCATTTTTGGTCTGTTTCGAATACGGGGTGTTACAGTTACCACTTCGCGATGCGGAAGAAATTTTTATTAATCTTGAGGAACAGGTCTGCATCGCGGATCTGGTATCCAGATTTGCCCAACTTTTTCCTTCTTCGTTTTCTAGCCCCAATTCGCCTAGATTCAATTCTTTTTCTCCATATCTCTTTAGATTCAAGTACTCACACCATATACACAAGAATCTAAATCAAAGCAACTCTAATAATCGATCTTAAACTCTCAAGAACTCCTCAATCCCATCCCAAATTCAAGAATGAAAGTAATTCAAAAATACAACTCAAGAACATCAAATTCTCAATCTTTTTAGGACGAAATTACACTGAATAAAACATGTTTGGCACGTGGGTGAATGAACCCAATGCTGTGTGAACTCACATACCTCGTAGGGATTAACCCTTGGCGAAATCCACAAGCAATTCTCCATGAAGTCGACGAATCCTTGCTTCTTCTCCTCTTCTTTTTATCTTCTCTAAAACCCTAACTCAATATTGTAAAAGTGTAAACTGAATTCTATCAGTTTAGACCCCAATTAATTACCAAAAAATGAAATTAAGTCATGGGGCATAGAAAAGACCATAATACCCTTCTAAAATCCGGATTAAACTTTTCTTAATTGAACAACCCAACTACCAATAAGAATATTTCACTCATACGAACTCGGAATTGAGTAAATCATCCTGACCTAGGAGTTATGGTCATTTGAAGTTGACAAAAAACCCAAACTTAACATAACTTAACAAATTTCCAGATTTTTCATTCTTTCCAAAAACAACTCTTTCTAATTCTAGCACTTTCTAGTTCTTTCAAAAAGCGAGGTGTTACAAATATTCCCAAAGTTGACCCCCTTCATATCTCTTGAATGTCAGATCCACTGAATTCATGAAATCCACTCTTACTATAAGATGGATCAAACTTGTCATCTTGGTAACCATTAGTAAATTCCATTTCTGATTACTTATTTGGGACCTTCCTTTTCAAGACTGAACTTCCTGCATGAGGTATACAATTGGAAATTATTGTTAGAGATTTGGTGTCCATCAAATTACTGTTTCTATGGTCTGAATCAAACACCACAGGCTCCCTGTGATATATGCACCCCTCTAATAACAAGATTGCATGAATTAGACTATGGTTAAACTGAGAGTTTAGTTGTTTGGATGGTCACTCAACTTACGATAAATGATAATCATAGTCCCTCAAAGATTATCATTTACCATAAGTTGAGTGACCATCCAAACAACTGACACTCACTTTAATCATAGTTTAAATCATGTAATCTTGTTATTATAGGGTGTTAAGGTATGAGATCAATGTTAGCTACTTGAAGAGGATATGGTCATGCCGATAGGGGGAATCAATGCTAGTTACTTGAAGAGGACATTGTCAGGCCGATAGGGGGAACTGTTGAAGGGGGCGGGCGAAGTTGAACAAGTTTGTCATCATCAAAAAGGGGGAAATGTTATTTTGTTGCTGATGTGAAGTTTTGATGATTTAATAAACTTCGGGAATGATGAAAGAAGGGGACCAATGCCAGTTACATGAAGAGTCATGTTGAAAGGGGGAACTGGTGAAAGGGGGAAGAAGTTGAATAAGTTTGTCATCATCAAAAGGGGGAAAATGTTATCTTGGAGCAGATGATTAAGTTTTGATGATTTAACAAACTTTAGGAAGTAACAAGGGACCAGATCCAGCAAAGGGTGTTCTGGTATTGGGATTGATAATATGGGGAATGAACGAGACCAAGGGACGAAAGTTGAATTTGATAGATAATAGTTTGTCATCATCAAAAAGGGGGAAATTGTTGTTTTAACCTTATTTGAAGTTTTGATGATTTAACAAACTTCCAGATCTAACAAGGGACCTAGTCGAGGATAGACTGCGAACACGAAAAAGTCAAAAAATATCTGTCACATCTGACATGGTTGGTGCACAACTTTTCAGAGTAGCTCTTAGCCAATGGCATTGTCCGTAGGTTTTGTGTCCATTATAATATAGTCTCTTCTCCAAAGACACAACTTAAGATTTGGCAAACAAAGTTTTGAATTTTTGAAAATTGATAAGCTCACAAAAAAAAGGCCATCTTCAAGGAAGAACATTGCTCATACTCAACAAAGGACCTGATGGAGTGCTGAAGCGTCTTGGTTGTATTTTGAGCTTTGTGTCTTATGTGCTTATATTGTATTCATTCTTCTGCGAGCTTAACAAAAGAGGTAAAGATAAAGATCACAAAGAAACAATTGTCTGAGTTAATGGGAAAAGCAGACGTTCAAGGCATATCCGTTCATCAACTACTAAAGCAGTTGATGAACGTTATGGAAGGCCTTGAGTTGTGTCATCGCTCATGGAGGCCTGCCTTACAGAGTATACCTAAGGTCAATTAAGTGTCCTCTATTTTTTTCGAGGGCTTGTTAGTATGTTTATATGTTGTTCAGACTCTTGTCGGGTGTGTGTCGGATCCTCCAAAAGTAAGAGTGGGTGTGTCTGATCCTCCAAAAATAGGAGTGGGTGTGTGTCTAAACCTCCAAAAATAGGAGGATCCGATCGATAAGACTGTAACAACATTTTTTGAAAAGGTCAAGCAAGTAGCAACATACAGATATTGTGTATATAGGAGTTTAATATCTTTCTATCAAGCAAATTGTCTTAAGGATTCTCTTTCGGCAATTTTGAAGACATACATAATACCTTGTACATAAAGTTTAATTTTGAAGGAATAATTATTGATCCTCTATGATCAATTTAAATTTGATTGTCTTGTTTTACTTTGTGATTCGTTTAAAAAAGAATTTCTCTTTTCTTTTTTTGGTAACTTTTTTATTCTAACTTTTCCACATGACATATATAAAACAATAAAATTAAAGGACATCTTCGTATATTATATCTCTTTTGTTTACGATCATAGAATTCAGAAGTTTTATTTAGGTAAGCGTTTTTGTGTTTTTGTGATCATGTCACAATTAATCTATTAATTGATTAATCTTATTCCCATCTAAGATTGAAGAAGTAGACGACAAATTAAGATTCCAATTACTAGAAGTAGAAAAGAGAGATTTCATATACTGATCAAATTATTATGCTAATCAATTAAGTTAATTAGTCAAGAATTAAAATTAAGAACAAGCCGTTTAAAAGTTTATAAGAGTGTAAGTGATCCAATATTTACTTGGTGATCATGATATTTTTTATACCAAAAGAAAGTACTCTATTTCCAATAATTTAAAGGATAATTTTGATCCTTTTTTCCATAAGTATAATACTATAAAGGCGTCAAAATGTAAATGATTGAATCATAATTGATTGGTCAAATATACTATCATCATAAGGCTGCAAAGAGCGAATTATATTCAATACTCTTTCCGTTTCATTTTATTTTATTCTTATATTAAAAATTAAAAATGAATAATTTGTTTTTATTCGTTTATTTTAGTAATTTAAGAAAAAAATATTATTAATTATTTACGAATTGTTAGTTTCATCTCTAAACTATTGACAACCTTAAAAACATCAATTTACTTGACTAACTGAACTTAAATACACCTCCAATTTTGCAACATGAGTAAAATACATCCGTAAAATCTCGCCAAGTTTAGGGATGAATCCAGCATTTCTCTCGATTTTTTATTAAGAGCTTCATTCTCCTACAAGAGTTTGAGACACTTGTTATGTCATGTGACAGATTGGAGGTATATCCAAGTTTAGTCAGTTAAGTAGATAAGTATTTTTAAGGTTGTCAATAGTTCGGGGACGAAATTAATAATTTGCGCCAAATTTAAGGATATTTTCAATACTTTTCTCTTTTATTTTACTACTCTTAATATTAAATAATTATATAGAGTATGCCGTGCAATTTAAGTTTCAAAATACGTAATGTTGCTTTTTTCACTTTCATGTGAGCCTTTTTTCTTAATAAGAGTATTTTAATGGATAAATTAGTTAACTAGTCAAAATCTCTAACATAATTATTAAAACATCTATACTTTAAAATAATTATTAAAAATGTCAAAATGTCAATATTTTAGTAAATAAAGTGTATCCTTATTTCACAAATCAGGCCCACATTTTTTTAATCAATTACGTGTGAAAGAAAAAAATATAAAAGACCCCATTATCCACTTTTCTCACTTTAATTTTTTTACCGAAATTTTATCATTTCTCTTTCTTTCTCTCTCATGATTTCTTCCCTTATTCCATATGTCACGTCCCGAGCCTACACCCCGGACGTGGCTGGTATTCGAGAACCATTGTTGGACCCAAGCGAACCCTTTGTCTGGCTTACTTACTCAGCAGAAGACTCGATGCATATTTATAATGATCAAAAGCACTATACTCACTTGAATAATAAAATACTGAGAATGTTTAAAAAGTCAAACATTCAACTTGGCCAAAATGGCAACTCAAGTCTTAACATATGAAATGAAAATGTAAATACAACTGAACTACTAACTGTCTATGAAGCCTCTAAAACAAAGAGGGATGTCGAGACAGGACCCCCGATCATCCTAACAACTGAAAACTAGAAAGCAAATGATAGAAAGGAGCCCTCCAGAAAGTAAGGAGGCTCACCAACTTACTATGAATGCTGAACCTAATCAACGAGGCACTGGATAAAGATCCTGGTTACCTGCATCTGCATCATAAAATGATGCAGGCCAACTGGCATCAGTACATTGAATGTACGAGAATGCGAGTTGGAATGCTAAACATAACATAGGCTTGAAAAAATCCTGAAAGAAACACTTACCTTGGCTCTTCTCAACTCATGAATAACTTAACTCATAACAAAGCAATGAAACACATGCAATATATGAAAAGCTTTATAAAACAGTAAAAAGCAACTTAGTTCGTTAAAGAAAATGCAATAAAAAACTCAACTTTACTCATATAATAAAGTAATATAGTTTCTGTAGGAGTGTCTCTAACCAACAACCACCACTATGAGCCTAAGTGGTGATACAACATCTTGCCCACGCTGCCAGAACTGTCCTATACTTTGCCGTCATATAGGACGCCTTAACTAAATGGATCCACTAATCTATGCTAAAAGCATCTTAAGGAGTCATCTAAAAAAGTATGATCCTTTACTAGCCATGATGGCTACATGGTTTATGGAGACTTGAGTTAATATGAACTCGCATCCCCATATCGGTGCTCAATACTACTCCCAAAATATACTTAGCTCATATGAATTAAAATCAAAACTTCTTTCTTTGGTTTGAGATAATTACTCAAAACTTTAGCTTAAAAGCTCTCTTGGAAATCGGTTTTTCCCTTTCTTGTTCAAATGTGAAAACATTTTAAACTCTTGGGAATACTTAGTACCCTTATAGCTTTTTGAGAAATGAACTCAACTCTTTACTCTTTGCTTAACTTGAAACTTAAGTCTTAAAACAAAGTTAAAACGTTTGTGAAAGACTTTTGAAAACTTTATAAACTTCTCTTGACTTGCTTCTTAACTTCTAGACTTGACTCTTAACTTTCCTTGAATTGAATTATGAATTCAAGGTTCATGATCTCATGTTTATGGATGATTTCATGATGTTTAGATATAAGAGTGTTGGAATCAACTAAGAAACATAGGTACATTGCTAAGGAACAAGTACGAAAAGATGGGGAACAAATGGGAGAACTGGCGTCCCTGGCTGGCGCGGCGCCGCAAGGGTGAAGATTGAGAGACCCTTTTGGGGGGCGCTGGCTAGCGCAACGCACCCCTATCCCCAGGTGTTTGACGACTTTTCTTCTCCGTTGTTCATCTCTAAACCCTTTAAACTTCAATGGTTCCTTCCCCAAACACTTAGATTCATTTATACCCTCAATATATGATAGATTCAAACCAAAATTACACCCGGAAACATGAATCAAATCGCAAGAAACTCCAACAACACAACCCACAAGAAATTCAAATGAAACTTTCAACAATGTACATCAAGAACTCAATTTCTAAACTTTCAAAGACTTAAATTTGCTGAATTGAATCATGGTTGGTGCGTGGGTGAACTAACCCAATGCTATGTGATCTCACATACCTCGTAGGGATCACCCCTTGACGAAATCCACAAGTTAAACTCGACGATCTTGACAAATCTTGATTTCTCTTCTCCCTCCTCCTCTTTTCTCTTTTCTCCAAGCCCTAGAGCGAAACTTCAACTTTTTCTAAACTGACTAAAATCTGATTTTACCCCAATTAACTCCTAAAAATGAATTAGAATAATTAGGTAAGGAATCGCGCAAACTCAGTGGAATAATTAAGTTAATTCCAAGAGCTTTCCAACCATATCTAGAAATACACCTAACTCATCCTGAGCTAGGAGTTATGGTCATTTGAAGTTAATCAAAAACTCAACTAACATACTTCACAATTTTCCAGATTTTCATATACTTT
Organism: Solanum piurae; assembly: GCA_029582685.1. Lineage (NCBI taxonomy): Eukaryota > Viridiplantae > Streptophyta > Magnoliopsida > Solanales > Solanaceae > Solanum > Solanum piurae. The sequence continues at coordinate 4,990 of JAJOOO010016834.1, read as the reverse complement.
CCAAAAATGATTCTTTCCCCAACTTTTAACTCTTTCCTAGTTATTTCAATTTGCGAGATGTTACACCATATCCTCAAGCAACTTAAATCTTGCCTTTTTAAAATCAAATTCCTCCATTTTTCTAAGAAATCTCAGAAATCATTCAAAAGATTTTTAACCTTTGTTGAAGTGATTCAACTGAATTGCCATTGTTTCTATTATGAAAGAAAATTTTGAAATAATCGATTGGGATTTGGAGTGAATTCGTCTAATTTTGTTGAACTTCGAGATTGTCGGTGAAATATAAAAACCAACATGTATTCATTAACTATTGATTCTTTAATTTGTTTGGAAGTGAAAATGGCTATTGAAAAAGTTATTCAAAAATGGATATGGATCGTATTTTGTATGTTGGATCTTCCTCTGAATATCTTCATAAGTTACTATCCGAATATTGGATTTAAAGGTCAGACGGTCAATGAGGTATTCAATTTGGGAGTTTTGGCTCAATATCTCATTCGAGACATTTTGCCGGATGACATCAACAATTTTTGTTATCTCTTCAATGAATTGAAGTATTTTTGCATCTTTCTCACATGCAAAAGAATCAAAAGGAGATGAAAGTACATAATCACCGGTCATATTCAAAGCAAAAAAATATTATTTTTTTATTTTGTAATCTGCTTGGGATACAAACAGTGAAGTAGTGAATTGTTTTGATTTTGTTGTATGTTGGATGCTTGGAATAAAAAATAATTTGAAATCCATGTTCTATAAATTAGACATTGAATATAATATATTTTTGAAACACATAACAAATAAGAAATACATTTTTTGTCATGAAATACAATTTTTTTTTTTGAAATACAAATTTTGATTGTGAGTATAAATTTGTATGTTTTGATGACTGTGATACAAGTATTGTTGGAATTTTAAGAAAGAATATACGCTTTTGAAAAATATACAAACCAATGTTGCATCCTTTCTTAATGAACATGAATTTACATAAGTATATGGATACACATATGCTTCTTAAATAACTACAAATCCATTTGGTATACCTATTAGAATGATTACAAACTATTAAAGAAATACAAATGTCATTATATAAACTCAAACATGAAAACCATAATTAATACAAATTCACATATCATACATATTGGAATGAATACAATTAATTACTTTTGAAATTGTAAATGATGAGAGTTTTAAGTGATATGTTTTTAAAAAATATTCTCTCCCATGATTTTCTCCTTTCTGTTATTAAATAATTGTATTCTTTCAAATCAAACAAAAATAAATAAATAAATAAATAAATACATCAGAAGAATAACAAACTAAAATATTGACATTTTGAATAAATATTGAAAATGTTGATAAGAGGTCCCATTAAATGCTAAAATATTGACATTTTAAAAAAGAAATCCCTATTTTAATACAACTTGCCAAATAGCCCACGTTTCAATAAGGACTGAGCGAGCATGCGTTGACTCAATATATCAATTTTCATTGAATTTGATAATTTTATTTTAATTAAGATATTTATTAGATATAAATTAAACTCATAACTTAGTTATTAATAGCTAGAATTACTATTTTAGAAGCAAGGGGTGTTACCGTTTGGATTAAAACCGATCTAAATCGAAATATCAAACTAAACTGATTAAATAAATCGACTTTATTTTGTTTTGGTTTGGTTTTAAATTTTTAAAAGCCGATCGTATTTGGGTTGGTTATGGTTTTGTTTAAAAATTACTGAACCGATAAATTACATACATATATATTTTATTATTGTACATACATAATATATTATTTTTATAAACAATTTTAAAGATCTTATATACGTTTTCATAAAAACTTATTTATAATTTACTTATGAAAGCAAAAATGCTCAAAGTGAGAACATTTATCTTATTGGTTTCATGTATAAGAGTGTCTATGACAATTATTTGTGGGATTGAAAATGTCATTGTCTCTTCCTTCCATGCCAGAATAATGAATTTTGAAGTTTTATTCATAGTAAATTCAATTATCGAAAGCTATGTAATATCAGTCATTCTAAATATTTTCGTCTTGAATGGATTGTTGTCACTTTTTCACATTTTGAATGAATTGTTTCTCTTATTTTTGTCTATGGTTAATAACCGAATAACCGAACCTAAATCGATAACAACCAAACCGATAAATATATATTATATTTAGTTTGGTTTGGTTTTGATAATTTTAAAATCGACTACGTTGGTTTGATTTTGATTTTGACCAATAACCGATTCAAACCGACCTGTGAACACCCTATCGTAGCTAATAATTAAGAAATGAGAAAAGGGTCTAAGTTACCTTTCTATTTTTATTTATTAGTTAACCTGATCCTTCATTATAATATTTTATTTATATCCGTGTCGTTACTAAATTTACCCCTAAATTGGATGGAATTCCTAAATCCATCAAGTTATCAATTTTTAACCCTTCATTTTATATATCTAGAAATAATAGTATCCAGTAAATTTTGAAAGTGAGATTGTGGGGGCAAATGGGCAACAATTAGATCGGATTGAAAATGAATTGAGCTAAAAAGGAATTGCATTGTAATCCATCATTGTAAATATGAGTAAATAAATGAATTGGGTAAAATGATTCTTATTCACTTTAATTCCTAAAATAAAAAAAAAAAAAAAACATTTAACTGAGTTAATTGATCATCTTAAACAACAAAAAATTACCTCAAGGATGTGTTTGGTATAAATAAAATATTTTTCAATTTTCTCGTATTTGGCTTGCTTAAATGATTCGGATGATAATTTCTAAATGAGCTTATTTTTCTCCAATTTTAAAAGACTGATTTTCCCACATAAAGTTAAAAAATACTTTCTTAAATTTTCTTTCAAACTCACCATCTAACCCGACCCAAGACTCTTAATCCCAACCTTGACACATGATTCGACAACCGAGCCAAGACCTGACTCTCAATCTCTACTTGGATCCGAGATCGATCCCAATCCCCGAATCAAAACCCAATGCAAATTCTTATTTGGGACTCTATTTTTTACCCTAACTAGAAATTTGACTCTCAAATCGAGACATGAGATTTGACTAAGGACTCGACTCTAGATACCGAACCTAAGCCAAGACTCAACTATTGATATGAGACCAAAGTCCTGACCCCGAGAATAAATTCTTGACCAGGGACTTGGGACCCTACCTTTACATCAACTATCAACCCTCACTCGAGTCTTGAACCTCGATTTGAGACTTGACTCTTAATCATAATTAAGATACTGAGACCTGACTCCCGACTGCCGATCTTGACCCAGGATTCGTCTATTGATCCATACCCCACCTAGGACCCTAACTCAAAACCCAATATCAAACCACAAACCCGCCCCATGACCTAACAATAGATCCTGACCCTGACCCTGAATCCCGACCTATGACCTAACTCTCATCCTTGACCACAACTTCATACCCAAGACTTGATTCTTGACCCTAACACCATCTTTTGACTATAATCTAGGTTTCGATCCCTCACCCGAGTGGTAGGTAGGGGTATGGTATGGTATGGTGGTTGGAGTAGATGGAGGTAAGCACGTAAGGGTGAATAGATAATGCGAGAGGGGTGCATTGAGGGATGATTTGGTTTGTTTTTATTGATCTGAAAAAGTACTTTTTCTTAAATTTTTAAGTATTTTTTTTTCTATTTACCAATGTGAGTTTGTTTATAGATACCCATATTTTATCCATATTTGTTCATAATTTTATGGGTTAATAATATAATGAAGCTCATATTTATCCAACTAAAATATAAGTGATCCAATTCGTTTAAATATGGATTAATTAGATGGGCCAATTTACAAATATTGGCTAAAATTCCAACCTTCGATGGGCTGATTTATAAATAGTGGCTAAAATTCCTACACCTCTAATTGTGAGAAAATTAGGTTTTAAAAAGTTTGTAGTAAGTTTTACAAACCCTAGCCGTTTGTCGCTCTTATAAATATAACGCCTCAACAATCACTCTCATTCAATCACACAACTCGACCTATTGCGGCGGAGATGAAATACATTCAAAACACTACTCAACCTATTGTGGCGGAGACGAAAGACATTCAAAACACTGAAGAGGACATTGATGACGATGACAATGATGAAATTCAATTACAACATGAATCCTTTTCGTCGATCCATCAGAATTAAGTCAACAAGTTGTACGTTCTTTCTTTTCTTTTTTTAATGATGTACTGTTCATTTCTTATGTACTACTTCACTGGACTATCTCTTACAAATACTCTATTTTATTTAAAAGATTCACGTTTTAGAGATCATTCTTGTTTTAGTAGTTGTATCAAATTTAATAGAAAAACTAACTAATAATATGTCTTTTAAGCTTAATTTTTTTCTTAGATCCAAAAAAAATTCTTACTAAGAATAAGTGATTAATTCAGCATCGAATAAATGAAATAAAATCTATTTTTTTCAATCTACAAACTAAAAATAATTTGTAATGATCTAGTGGTTCAATTTATTTTATAGATTTAAGTATTCACATTTGGTAAGATATTCGTTATTTAACCATTTCTATTTTGAAATATAACAAAAGTAGTGTCAACTACATTTAATGAATGAGCTAAAGAAAATTTTCAATTTAGCTCAGCCTATGTAAAACTGATAAATACATATAGAAGCAAGTTTAAAAATTCATGGGTGATTATTCAACTTTTATAATAGAAAATTATTTTTCTTTTTTATGTTACATTAAAATAAAAAAGAATCATATCGTCTGGTTATCAAAAGTATCACTTTGATTGGATTTTATTTAAAAATTCCACCTAAAAATTATCTTGTAACCTAATTAGAGTTTGATTTTAGTACAATTAAGTTGATTAGTTAATTTACCAATAAGGGTTGTGGTGAAGTGTTAACTGGTAAGTACTCTTTCATCTTTAACCAAGAGGTCTCAGGTTCGAGTCTCAAACAAGTTATCAGAAATGGAATTTACTAATGGTTACTAAGATGA
>JAJOOO010016833.1:0-12975 GCA_029582685.1 Solanum piurae | reverse complement strand
AAAAAGGCATGATGCATGGTTTCCAACTAAATGTCCTTTTAAAAGCATGTTTTTGCATGGTTATCATACTTAGTGCATTCTTGTACTAACACCATTCTCCTTCATCCTTTTACACCAAGTGTAGGTGGTGGTGGCTAAAGGGCTTTTCCTAGAAGTGATGAGCTTGGCTTACTATTCCCAAGTTCGGGTGTGTCCTTAAAGATTCAAGGACCTTTATGTTAAGGAGTTTCCTTAAGTTCAATGTACTAGATAATAGTTCTTTTGTATTGTAAGGGTTGTGTCCCTCTTGTGTTGTAGTCGTGTTTTAAGATGGCTACCTTGAGACGTAGTATTCTGATTTTGTATTAAAGGTTTAAATGAGGTGACTTTTAAGTCTTGTGTTATATTATAGAAAAGTTTTAAATTTTTGGCTATTTTTTTATGATAATGCTATGACGAATTCTAAGGGCTTGTATAAGACCTCCGAGAGGTCGAATACGCTGGTAACGACTAGGGAGTGCTCTCGGGTCGTTACATCGTTGTGCGGAAAAATTTAATCAAGTGCTACTTAGGAGGCAACCCAAGATGTAATATCTAGCCAATCTTAGGAATGTTTGTTTATTTTCAATTACTTTCAGCTTTCTTTTCTTATAAAGAAGTGTAGTTTTTCTTTTAGTTTTTAGAGATTGGCTAGAATAGGATAGAATAAGGTTTGTGTCCAACTAGAGTCAACAAAATGTAAAAAGGAAGTTTAATGTTTGCTACATGTTTTCAAAAAAAAGTGTTGTTGCACTGGTCTACGGTCCCCATTTACGGTCTGTCGTTCAATCGACGGACCGTAGAAGGAGGCCGTAGATCCCAGGTTTGTATTCTAAAAATCACTAAGTGTCAATAAGAACCAAGGAACCCCTCGACTGTCGATTAACTCACTGACCGTTGATGGGGTTTCGTGAATCCAACCTAGGGTTACAATCTACCCGACGTAAACCCCTTTCTTTTAAAACTCTCCATTTTAAAAACATCGCCAATTTCCCTCATTCTTTCCCAAACGTTACAACTCTCAAAATAACCACCTTTACACATTCCCAATCCTCCATTTCACCAAATCACTTTTATAATAACTCAATTTTCTCCCCTCCAAGATTGCCTCACTTAATCTCCTAGATTTTCTTCCATTTTTCCTCCTCTATTTTCCCCAAAATCTTTTTCTTCTCCATTCTCCTTCCTCCCACAAGAAGCAAGGTCCCAGTTTGGTGTCAAAAATTGATTAGGATACAGAGGAATAACTGCAAACACACTAACCAAATTTGCATAACCTGTAAGGTAAGTGGTTTAAAGAACTTTGAACTTTTCATTGTCTAAGTTGAAATCACAAAGTTGTACTTGACCTTGGGTATAAATTGCATGTTTAATGCGTAAAACTAGTTCTAATTTACCCTTGGAGCGATGGTATTGTGAGTGTGTTGATTAATGAATCTGAATAATGGGATTTATATGTCTAGATAAAGTTGTTGACTTGGGGCTTCAAAGTATTATTGTTTGATAGATTAAATTGAATTATTGAAGCCCTAGGGATGATAGAATACCAAGTAAATGTGTTGAAATGCATATTCTAGAGGTTGTATAGAAGTTATGATTCGAAATCGATGTGTGCCTATTATTAAGTGAATCACATAATCAATAGTACTAGTCGACGACCTCGATCCACCGACCATGGGTCAACCTACGGACCGTCTCCCTAGTTGAGAACCACGTCATGGACTATGGTCCGACGTTTGATCGATAGACAGTTCTGCATTGTCGTGGTTCCAACTTCAGAAACTCAAAAATTTACTTCCTGAAATACGGAGGGGGCTGACGGCTCGTCATTCAATCGACGGTACGTAGGTCCCAAAAACAGCTACTGTCTAATTTTTTAATTTTTTTTTAAAGTTTAATTTTGTGTCTAAAATTTTTCTTTTGTTCTTTTTGAGTTCTTTGGTTACTAACTAGTCTCCCACAAGTTGAATGGCGCCAAAACAAGCACCCGTCTACTCAAGGAGAGGAAATTCCAAGATGGTTGCCCCGTCTCTACGATTGCTTGATGAGTCTAGTGGCAACGAGTATGTCCCAGAGACCACTAGAGGCTCACCCACTGCACCTGCCACCATGAGGCATAGGTCTAGGTAGGTTATACCAATAGATGATGAAGTCCAGGTCACTTCCCCCCAATCTGAGGAGGGGGCCCAGCCTGCAGGAGAATCGCAATCTGGCTTAGAGTCACATTCCAGTTCAGGTTCCATCGTCACACCAGCCTCAACCTCCAATGACACTAGCTCAACTAAAGCTCATTATCCCCTTGGTATTAGAGTTGAGCCGTTACACATCTCCAACGAGCCAAATAGGTGGTGCGTCAAAGGGTAGTTTCAGATCTATTTTGAAGGAAAATCTTTGAATGAACACTTGAACATTGCTCGGGCTATTAATAAGGAGTGTCAGGTGTTTACTGGGAGCCTCCACAGTGTGCCCACCATTTCAGAACTCTTTAAGAAGCACATGTGTGACTGGATGGAAGAAAATCCAGGCACATATAACGAGGAAATTGTGAGGGAGTTGTATGCTTCCTATGCGGCTATAGTGAATAATTCCTTACCACCATGAGCCAAGCCTTTGGATCAGCCACCTCTACTATCTACTATGGAGATGGGTCTATCAGTGGATATTTTAGAGTCCACCATCCGTTGTTTTATTTACAACCTATGATATGCTCATCTTATTTATACGGCAGAGTATGATTATCGGATGGGGATAGTACATGGCCGAGATTTTCTAGACTTCGAGAAGAGGGAGTCGCTACTACGCTAGATGGCCTGGCATATTGCTGAAGAGGGAGAAAGCACTGTGTGTGCAAAATATGTAGTTGCCTATAAGGAAGGCAACTTTGAGTTTTGAGGCTAAATTTTTGTGGTCTATCGCCCGATATAGATTTTTCCCCATACAGGCGGACAATGTTGTTACTTGGGACTGTGTAGTGATGCTTGCTTCACTGTTGGCAGTGTTGGAGATTGACTTTGTCTAGATCAGTATTACGGAGATTTATCAGAGGACTTTCTGGTGGACTACTATCTTGCTCTTTCCGTGCCTAATTTTTGGCAAGCACAGAGAGGCTACTATTCCGATATGGCATTGTGATAGGTTGGTTGACGTGACTAAGACATATTATGTAGGGTTGATACAGGATGTTACGAACCCCGCAACCACTCATAAGAGTACACCGGTTGTAGTCACTCTATTTGGTGTTGATTTAGCTCGAGATGTTGAGTAGGTTGAGGTGGAGCGGGATGATGATGCTAGAATATCTGCCAGTATAGTCGAGGCACAGGCTCCCACATCTACCTCCACTAGTCATGTTGTGAGCTCTTCACGAGCTACTACCCCTTCGGGGACTGTTTTGGTACCTGCGGCCCATGTCCATAAATTAGAGACTTAGATGGCCATATTGTTGCCGCATATGATACCATGGATGCAAAGGTCCGTGGAGAATTAAGATTTGTGCATGAAGAGGATGACGGATGTGAAGATTCAGGCGGTCCACAAAGGGTTCCATGCATTCGAGCTCAAGATATTGGAGAGGCATGGGCCTACTGTTGACCTCACTACTTTCTAGACAGAGTTGGACAGGCTTCGATCTGATGTTAATTCTCTTTGTTGCTTCTGGTGAGGCTGCCCCCGAGCCCACACCTGAGGTAGAGGTAGATGATATAGTGTTGAGTGCCTTGTTTGGGGATGAGATGCCGGTACCTGACCCTTCTCATGCGGTTGGGAAGCACACCCTCACTTTTGAGCATACTATTGATACTGATGAGGCCCAACGGGCCAGGAAGAGAGAATGGCAACAATTGGAGGTAGCACAACGACAGTCTATTTATGAGGAGGAGTTGCGGCAGCGGAGAGCATAGGAGATGGCTTCAGATGCATCTTTTTTGAGGAGGACTACTGATAGTGCTCCCAGTATTATTGAGGGTGTCCCTCGTGATAATCCAGCGGGTTCTAAGAAATCGGACCCACCGACTTCTTGATGGTATTTTTCACTTACACGCCACAGGTTTGCTTCACCCTTTGATTTACATTTTTTGTGTATTGAAGGCAATTGCACCATTTTTTGTGAGGGTGGGGTAAGTGGGTTATGAGTGGTAGGGTTATGTCTGAGTAACCCAACTCATAACCCTCCCTTGGGGTTTTCTTACCTGTGTTAATTTTCCCCAAGGGACTGGTTTAAATTTTTGTTGAACCGAAATGTTTAGGATTGTATAAGTGTAGAAGTAGACTAAAATAATGAAAGCATGATGTCATAAGAGATGAAAATTGATACCTTTCCAAAATTTTGAATTGTTCTATATTTGTAAGCTTAATGAGTTGAACGTGTTGGATCTTCATATGACATAATATAAATCGATATGATACCATGACTTAAGCAAGAACCAGATACTTCAATGATTCAATAATGAAACAATGTGTCATGTGTGTGTGAGGTGATTTTGCATATTCATATAGTAAGTGTCAATCTAGAATTTGACTCGTTGGTCCTGCTTAGATAATCTAGGCTAGAAACTGGGAAATGATTATAGACTGTTGTTGATAATAAGTCCACTTGAGCCTAAATAAAACCAACCAAAATAAAAAATGGTCCCCTTGATCCAAATGTTTGAGCCTAACGAATACCATTTCTTTCGATACACCTAACTCATCTTCCCTAAATATATGTCTTGGCCCTGGTCCTTTCTTGGATATTGTGCACCTTAACTTAGGCGAAAAGCCTAAATTGAGGGTGGCTAATTCAGAATTTACTTAATCTTGGTCATGGTCCTACCTAGGACATCCTGCACCTCAATTCATGCAAAATATATAAATGGAGGGTGGCTATGAAGAAGGAAACTGAAAATAAAAGGATATGAAAGAGTTGTTTGTAGAAGAAGGAAAAGATGAAAAGATAATAAAAAATGTGACTGAATACAAAAGAAGTAAAAGAGTGAAAATGCTTGAATAAAATATGAAAAGAAAAAATGAAGCAAGGAAGCGAAGATAAGTTAAAGTCACATTCATGCTGAAATAAGTCAAGGAAAAGAACAGAAAACAAAATGATGTCAAAATTTGTTGGGGAAAGAGGTAAATGGCCAATGTAATGTCAAGGAGGGCAGAAAAGTCACTAAAATACCCAAATGTTTTACACCTGACCCTGAGCCAACGTTACAAGCTAAGAAAGCCCTATAGTGATTCTGGTTAACTAGTCTAGAAAGTCAATACAATGAAAATAAGGGCAAGCCTATGGTATTGAGCACTAACTGTATTTGAATTCACTTCTAAGCATGAGTGTTTACTGAATCCTTAAGCTAAAATATCATATTTTGAGTGAGAAAAAAGATTTCTTTGTGGTAAGGGCACTAGTTACATTATTGGAAAGTTGGTATCTTGGTGATTGTTGAATGTGTATGTGGTGATATCTATTGGTCTGTCTATGTAATGTTTTGATCCACAAGAGTAAGCATATTGAGTCTAAATGAGAAGATTTGCACTAAGTGAAAAAGTTGATAGAGAAATCCAAATGATTGCTTGAGCTTGTGTGTTTACTTCTACATGAGTGTCGTTTAGAGTTTAGTGTGTCGCTTGAGGACAAACAATAATTTTAAGTTGAGGGTGTTGATGTACCGCGAGTTTATGGTATTTTTGATGCATTATACTTGAAGTTTGTGTGAGTGTTGGGCATTTTATTATTAGATATGATGGTATTTTGATGTAACTTTTGCAAGAAATAGGTTCGAAGCAGTTGAGTGAGAAAATAGATGAAATAGCAGAAGTGCTAGTTGACGGAGCCCAATCACAGACCGTCGTCCAGTCGATGAGCCATACATGGAGAGGCGTGGATCATGAGTTCAAGGAATTATTACTAAGTGTGGAACCACAGAGGCAAACAACGCATCGTATTATGGACGACGGACCGTAGGTCAGTTGTTGTCGTTTGATTAAAAATGATGAGTTCTAGTACTTGAACCGTGAAGTAATAGGATGAACCGTAGACTGACCTACGGATGGTAGGTGTCAACTGTCAATTTAAGACCTTAGTTTTTGGCCCACTGCTGAACCTCAGAGGCAAACCACGTACCATAGTCTTATCCATGGTCTATCATTTCTATCGTCGATCGAAATCTCCCCAAAACCGCAATTTCCTATATTTTATTTTACTACATTGTTTAGTACTTAGCTACTATAAATATATGTTGTATTTTTCGTATTTAAGGGTTAGACCTTTTTGGAGTCTTTTGGAATTATTTTGCAAACAATTTAGCATCTTAATTCTTGAAGTTCTTTTTATGCAATTTGCTTTTAATTTTCAATTCAAGATTTTTGTATTAATCTATTCTAATTGTAAGTTCATGATTTATCTGATTAACCCTAATATGAATTGTAAAGTCTCAAGTATGAGTAGCTAAATCCACAACTAGGGTTGTGGGAACAATGAGCAATTAACAAATGTATGACTAATAATTAAGTAATTCTAGAATAGTGTATGCATGTATTGTTAATCCTTTTGCTTAGAATGTTTTCTAGAACTGCGCAATGTTAGAACTCGCCTTATTCCTACTTTCCGGACAAAGTAAGTAATAAACGAGAAAAAAATTGAACAACGGAGATTTAGACATGTTTAGCCGCTATCTAATAGCCTGACTCTAATCATGTGAAGGCTAATCTGGTTTAAAGGTAAGGATTAGTAAAGTACACACCCATAGACAGACCATGTTGTGTGGTGAAATTCCCTACATAGAGGACCAATCACTTCGGGATACCTAACTTATCAACCTTGCATGCTAACACTAGGATAGAGTTACTATTATTAGGAATAGTGCGTTAAAAGCTTGTGGGGAACACATACGCCCAAGTTTTCATCTCATATTGATATCTCAAACTGCAAATACTTTTTACTTCTTACTTATTGATACAAATCAACAAACTGCTATTTTATTCATAACCCCCCCCCCCCCTTAGATACTTTGTGGGAAATAATTTCACTGAACGTAGTTAATCGTAAGTTATCCTAAGTCTAAACCATATTCCTCGTGGAATAGACCCTAACTTGAAAGTTAGGTTCTTTATTTGAAAATGACCGCTTATATTTCTTTTGGGAGGTGTAATTTGGGTGTATCCTTAGAGTTTTTGAGAGTAGTTAAAGAGCAGAAAAGAAGAACTTTCAAGATTCTTGTGAGCTTTGAGGATTTTCACTAAGAACTTTATTTTTTTCGAGTTATGTAAGTTTTCATAGTGATGAGTTAGTTCATCCTCACGCCAATCATGAGTTTCCTTATTGAATTCGTCCATGAGATTTCGTGTATTGAGTTCTTGATGATTTTTCTTGAAGTTTTGTTCTTCATTCGTTATTAATAAAGATTGATGAGTTCTTGAGGCAAAAGTGTCGAGTTTGAGGGTTATTTTTGAGGAAATTTGAGTAGATTTCCATTTACTCATGTTGGGTATACGAATATAAGGAAGTTTGGAAGAAATCAATCGAATCTAGGTGAATTAGGATAAAAAATCGAGAAGAAAAAATTGTCAGAACGTCCTGGAACTAAGCTAGGGCGGCGCGCCCCTGTAGCACCTAAACCTTGCAGTGCACCCTAAACCAACCTCCGGAAACTCTGGGCTAGCGCGGCGCGCCACTGTTGCGCCAGGGGTGTCAGGCCCCTTCCGCCTCCATTCTTCATTCCGTATTCGTTCTTTCAAATCATATATTCGCTCTCTTCCTGATTATAACTATCTAAACTATATGTAATCATTGAGAAATCCTATATATTCTAATCATAATTCTTGAATTCACATTTCAAATTCAAGACAGAGTTATGAGTAAAGTTCGAGGGAGTCCTTTGAGTCATTTTGAAAAGTCTTCTACAATTACTTATAACTTGTTTCAAGACTTGAGTAAATATGTATGAGAATGAGAAGAGTTGTATTCATGAGTCTATATTCTCATTGAGATCTTTGATTCGAGTTGTTCATGCCCATAACTCCGCATGAACTCTATGAATTAAGTATTCTTGAAAGGAGTAGTATCGTTGAGTTCTTGAGTCCTCGAGTTCTTGAGTCTTGAGTTCTGAGTACTAAGTTTCCATATTGCTATTAAGATCCTTGAGTTCTGAGTACTAAGTTTCCACATGAACCCTATGGATTGAGTTATAAATCTTGAGGAGGTTTTTAAAGCCAACACTTGAGTATTAAATTGAGTTTTGAGAAAGTAAAGATGAGTTTTGAGAATCGAGTATGCCATCAATATATGAGCAGTAGGGTATCTTGATATACCATCAATATTTATGTAGTATTTATAACGCTTAACTACACTTCATCCAATTCTAAGTGTAGGCGATCACAATCTAGTATAAACCCAACGAACAGTTGGGGTCGATCCTACATGGAGTGATATGGAATGGAATTCAGTTGCGAAGTAAAGGATGTGTTCTAGTCGTTTGTAGAAGTAAAAATTATCGAAACAAATTAAAGTAAATTTCAGGGGTTGACAATAAATATCAGATGGGGGTTTAGAGTATCGATTAACAACTACGAAAACAGGGTAGTAATCAAGTAGAGATGGATTCCTGGGGATTAAATGTTAATTTCTCTATATGGGTGATTACAATTTACTAAAAGACATTGAATCTTAGCAGGTAGGCTAGGCTTTAAATGTGATACCCATCTCGTGATCAACTAATATGATTCAGGCGAGTTCTCTTGAACCTCTACAAGCTTAACAATATGAACAATCCAACACCTTAATTAATCTACTCTCTCGAGCTAGATAGGTAGGATCAAATTTAGATTCACTCTCACGAGCTAAATCAACGATAACAGAATGCTTACAATCATCAATTTGATAGCCTTAATTCTAAAACTTATTTCTCAAGAAAACCCAGAATACTAAGTTAGAATTAAAATTTCAATCGCAATTCATGAAATAAAACACAACTATCAATTAAATCAACTTCAAACAACCATTGAAATAAGTATATCAAAACACCCATAAGCTAATTAGAGAAATTAATCACATAATTACACCCCCAAGAATGGAGGGTTTTGCCACACATTATAAAAAACAATAAAATATTACCAACTATAGTCTCCATCAACTGGGTAATAAAATTCAAGTCTTCACAATGCTTGGAATTTAAAATCAAAACCCAATTTGAAATTGTCCTCAAAACCTACTAAGAACAGTGTTTTTGGTGTTCAAGATCAGAAAATCCAGAGTGAGGACGTTTGGGAACACTCTTTCTCTTTTCAAAATTCAATTTATACGCTCTCAAATTTTTCTCTTAGGGGTTTTTCGGCTGAATAAGTTGAGTGTCACCGACCGCGCCAAATTCTTCTGTCCATCGCCTTTTTGGCTCGATTCTTAACCCTTTTTGTGCTGTGATTTTATGCGATCGAAGTCGGGTTCACCGACAAAGTTGTCGATTCTCCAACTGTCCCTTCTCATCGCCGTTTTTGCTTGCATCTTCACTAATTACACTATAACTATAGGCGGGCAGAGGCTCCTTCGCCAATCCAATCAGTGCATCGCCGAAGAGTACACTACACCGCCGAGTTTACCTTGTCCAAGGGCTGGCACACTGTAACTTTAGGCGAGCTGAAGTACCACTGGGCGAGTCGCTGAGTGGTCTTGGCGATAGTCGGCTGTTTTTGTCTTCAGATTTTTTCAGGTTTTCCGCACCTTTTAGCCTGGTAATGTCCTTGCCTTGCTCTGTTGCTTTCAATTTTGCAAACTAACACTCAAACATCAATTTAGAGTAAAATATGCATTTAAAGAGAGATGGAAAAGAATCTTACAGACTCTTTGAAAAATAAAGATCGTAAGATACAAAGAATTGCTAGTTGGATAATCTAAGTAGCTCTTTAGGTTGACTAGCTAAACTTTCAATTTATTGGTGAGGGTTCGACTCCTACCTTGTAATCCCTCCTCCATTTTACCTTTCTCTAACCCCAATTTTATTTTATTTCTTAAATAAGGAAGAATCTCTAGTTTGAAAAGACGCCACCAATAATATGATGTTTTTTCTCTTGGAAGATTTAAGAAATTTTATTTTTTCAATTTTAGGTTTTTTCTTTTCACAATACCAAAAAAATTAGATTTACAAACATTAAATTAGACAATTAAAACAGCCAAAACTAACGAATGACTATATGGGGCCAATTATCAAAGCTAACAATCATTTAGTGGGTTTTATAAGAAAAAAACATCAATTAGATACGATATTCGTTGTTAAAAAGTACATAGCTAATAGTATTGTTTGACAATATTTTCCTAAATATATTAACAATGGAGTTTTGATGTTTAGTGATAGTGGTTCTTTTTCTTTTTCCTTTTGTAATGATAAAATTGGAATCAAGAACATTTTATTTGAAAAAAAATTAGTGTAGATTGTACAAATTAGTGATACTATATTCGTGTCCCAAATCTAAGCTTTAGAAAAGATATATATCATTAAATATATTTTGTATCTCTTAGATAATTTTGTTTTTATAAAAACCATCATATAAATGTGGATTAAACAAAAAATTAGTGAAAACCAATAATTCTTCAAACATCATAAGTAAAAAATAATCAAAAAGGAAAAAGAGGGATCTATGAAAAAGATAAATCATACTGGAGTAGAGTATCCCTTAGTTTGACTTCCTATGTCCAATAATCTCTATAAGTCTTTGTAAGTTTATCTATCATCAACTTTATGAATGCATTCTCATCATCATCTTCTATAGTAAAATTTGTTTGATATAGATTCTTAAAACGCCCGTTTAAACTTTCATACTTGACCTGACATAAAAATTTAAGAATACATCAACGTCGATCGAAAATGGAATTTGAGAATTCGGCAGCCACCATTTCCCAATTTTCTAATCCATGGCATCACACTGAACATGGCAACACCATATCTTCCTCAACTTTCTTCGTTTTTAAAGAAAAGTTGAGTTTTTTTTAGAGGAACTAAATCACTTGGTGAATTATGATCCATTTTTTTCTTCTTAAAATAGGAATACTATGCATTAATAAGTAGTTGTTAGATTTGTTAAAAATCTTATTTTGGTCAAATATGAATTGAATGAATCAAGGCCAGCTAATGCGAATGTGGAAAAAAGAAATAAGTGTTTTCTTGTTTTTGGTCTTCTTCTCATAAAAATCATGGTCTATAAGTTGTATTCACTTTTCTTAAAATAACATATATATTTTTTACAATATTAGTGTTTCATTAGGAAATTGTTCATTTTTTCCAAGTTGAATTTGGAAATTTAACTCACTTTTTAAAAAAAATAAAAAACCTTTCCAAATTTATTTTATAAAAATAGAAATGAAGTGAAAGCTTTACAAAACACTATTGATTTCGGCATCCCGCTCTAAGTATGGAGCAATCTCTATTGATTTGTCCTGACTCACCACACTCCTAGAAAGACTAGGAACCACCATATACTAACAATAATCTGAATATACTGAATGGTAACCAAGACCTGAAAAACTCTGACAACAACTCTGATAAGTCTTGACCCGAGTTGTGGGAGCCTTGTCCAAAATAACCTCCCTCGGACGGTTGAACAGCCGCATGAACATGTATAATGGACCGAGGATGAAACCACTCCTTAAAGATCCTCTACCTCCATCCAGATGAGGTTCCACTAAAATAATAAGAAGTGCAAGACTTTTTGTCCGTCAAATCCCTAAACTCGTTGTGGCGCATAAGCTTAAGCTCCATGGCAACCTCGACTACTCTTTGAAAAGAAACCCCAGAAGAAGTTGTCTGATACGTTGCTACACGGATATGATAAGTCAGACTTATCATGAATCAACAATTTCTTGGTCTCATCTGGCAAAATCACAAAAGCATGGTAAGACAAGGCATGAAATCTTGTCCCGAAATCGATTCGAAATACCATCGTAAGTCAAGCGCTCAAACTAAATCTCCCTCTCAACCTGCAAGCTACAGGGAATGAACATGTTGGTCTAGTATCGACATCAGACCCCCATCACTTCTTCGATAGGTCACACATATGAAAAAAATTGGCTGCCCAAAGGGAGAAGCAATATTTTCTTTCCACCCATTTAATTGCAAAGATTAGCAAATTACTGCCTTTATGGTTATAGTTGTCTTATTGGTTTCCCTACTAAGATATTATTTTGAGAACTAGGTAGATAATGTTAATATATGTTCCCTAAGAGAAACTTGTTCCATGTAGTTGCACGTCATTCTATCGCCTGCATGTGCGAAAAGTAGATATTATTTCCAAGGTTCACTTATGTACAATTGAGAAAACTTCTTGTGGGAAATGCCTGGATTTTTGTTCTTTGCAAGGTGCCATTTATTCTTTATCAGATGTCCAGAACTCATGTATGCTAAAGTTCTGAATCTCAATTCCAGTGACCGTTTAATTAAATGTCGTACAATAGAATCCTTCTTTTTCCAGTTATTAAATTCCTCCTTCAACATGAAACCTGTTTAAATTTTGGTCATGTGTCACTTTTTCGGTTGGTTGGAGATTAACAGATTTTTATTATTAATTTGTCAGCCAAGATTGAGGTTACTTTTTATATTAGCCACCCTCAACTTAGTCTTTTGGCCTAAGTCGAGGTGCACATGTCCAAGGAGGGACCGGGGCCAACATAGTCGATTATGGCAAGGTGAGTTCGGGGTTTTAGAAAGAAATGGTCTAATTTTAGGCTCAAAGTATTTGGATCAAATGGGGCATTTATTTCATTTGGTTGGATCCTTCTTTTAGGCAATTTGTGGACTTATCAGAATAAGAGCCTATGATCACTTTCTAGCCTCTAGAGTGAGTTGTCTTAGCAGGACTAACCAGGCAAGTTCTAGTTTTGCACAAAAACTGTTTGAACAATCACTATTCTCACACACACTTGGCACATAGTTTCATTATCACATTATCAGATTACTCAGTTCAAGTTTCAGCTTAAGTCATGCCATCAAGTTGATT
>JAJOOO010016832.1:0-11554 GCA_029582685.1 Solanum piurae | reverse complement strand
CCAGTTGTATGGGCTTTTTTTCAGTTTCTTTTAGGAGTCATTTGCACTTTTGGCCCAATGTTTGCTGCCTTTTAATTTTAGGCAAGTTTTAAATATAAGGAAAATTACGCGGTTAAGCAAACTTATACTATTTAATTACTCATCACAACTATAGTTTGATATAATTACCACTCACGACTAACATTATACATTAATTGCGTGGGTTGACTTCGAGTTTGTATATGTATAATTTGCCAGAATATACAAATACATATGTATAATATACAATTATCTAACTGATATACATATACAATTCACCTCTCTCCCACTCTCTGACCTCTCTCACTCGCCTCTCTCCTCCTTCTCCCAATCTCGCTCGCCTCTCTCCTCCCTCTCCCAATCTCGCTTTCCATATATACAAATGCATATGTATAATATACAATTATCTAACCGATATACATATACAATTCACCTCTCTCCAACTCTCTTCCCTCTCTCGCTTGCCTCTCTCCTCTCTCTCCCAATCTCTCTAACCTCTCTCCTCTCTCTCGGAATCTCGCTTTCCATATATACAAATACATATGTATAATATACAATTATCTAATCGATATACATATACAATTCACCTCTCTCCCACTTTTTCCCCTCTCTCACTCGCCTCTCCCCTCTCTCTCCCAGTTTCGCTTACCTCTCTCCTCTCTCTCCCAGTCTCACTCGCTTCTCTCCTCCCTATAACATGTAGCTACAAATTGTAATTATCAAACTATAGCTATGGAGAGTAATTAGGCTATTTTTGAGTGGCTATATGTGAAAGTTCCTCTTAAATATATATACAGTAAAGTAAAGTAATTAACATACAATAATTATAATCATGTATAATTATATAAAAAATAGTCAAAAGTCACAGAACGTATACATTGGTTATGCAATATAGCTTGTACAAAAGTCATATGAAATATACACTAACTATACAATATAGCTTATTTATACATGAGTTATACATTGACTATTCATTTTGATACACTCAAAAAGCTAAATATAGCTTAACTATACATGAAGTACACATTTATCGTTCACGATCAAATCAAAATCTCTTCTAAGCAGTCCCAAATTTTAGATATAATTCACTCAAAACGATTCACAATTGCACTACAAATTTTAAAGAAGAAGAACGCAGATGACAAAAAGAAAAATAAGGAGGACACATATGACAACAAATGGATTGATCTACTGCAATAAAATAGGTCGAATGGTTTATTTTTTTTCCAAATTTTATAAATTAGGCTTAAAGAGATGATAAGTAAAATTTATGGACTGATATTTTACATAATTTACTCTTTAATTTTTGTCCCTAGTAATAATTTTTTTTTTGAAGGGAACAACTTTATATTCTCTTATCGTAAAACTTTGAAGGATGGACGAGAAATTGAAGGAAATGGAATGAAAGCGAGAGAAAAATGGAGGAGAGAGACATACTCTATAACCTAAATGGACAGTGTTAAAAGAAATAAATTTTAGATTTAACTCAATTTCAAAAATATTGTTAAGAGATGAAAATTGCCTAAGCCATATAAATAAATCATCCATTCCATAAACTTTTCATTGGGACACTTCAACACCCTCATCCCTCATGCCCAAGTTTGAATATCTGCAGCGTGGACAATTTATAATAATACGGGGACTCAATATTGTATTACGAAAAATTGGAATGTATGCTCTAATATCATACCAGAGAAATGAATTTTGGTCCTAATTCAATCTCAAAAATTAGTTCAGGAGATCGAGATTTTCTCTATACTTGTATGTTCTACATGTTATCTAATGATGCCCTTTGTTTTCTAGGTAAAGTGGAGCCCATTTAGCAAACATAACTCCTTCAGCATTAGCTGGCACCTTAATTATGAATTTACATTCACAATGTGAATGTATATATAAGTTAAATAAAATGAATTACCCAATACTTGTCACTGGTCCATACAAAAGAGGAAAAAGCTTAGAAGAACATATATACTTTATGTATATTTCCTAGACTAGAGAGCTTTCGTATTATCAAGATCACATCTGCAAAGCTACATAGAATTTTGAGGACTTATTGTAATGTTTAAGTATCACATGTATACTCATCATTTCAGCTTAGGGGATTGGGCAATTCAATTCACTAAATTGTGATAATTTTCATGTATTGGACTTAGAATAAGGGCAAATTTGAGTGTTAGTTCTTGAGTATAAAATGCATCTATTGGTGAACTCAACATGATTTTCATATAGATATGTTGTAAACCAATGTCAAACATGAGTTTATGTCTAGATTAGATTAACTATAGGGTTCTAATATGAGCATTTTTGTTGGCCATATTCAGAGGGATTTTAACTTTATGGGTTTTGAATTTTGGAACGACAACTTTAAGTAATAATTATTAGGCTATGAATTTAATATTTGTACTTATTTAATGAATTTATTGTTACAAATATATTATTTGAACAAGAGTGATTAGGTTGGGACGAACCTGTATACAAACTACTAGCTCTGCCCTTGGCCATACCTAGGGGTGTACATAGGTCGGTTTGGTTTGGTTTTTCATTAAAAAAAATCTAAACCAATTATGTCGGTTTATTAAGTCTAAAAACCAAATCAAACCACATAAAGTCATTTTTTTCGGTTTCGGCTTTAGTCGATTCTTTTGGGTTTTTTTTGGTTTTCGGTTTT
Organism: Solanum piurae; assembly: GCA_029582685.1. Lineage (NCBI taxonomy): Eukaryota > Viridiplantae > Streptophyta > Magnoliopsida > Solanales > Solanaceae > Solanum > Solanum piurae. Next base: position 8,868 of record JAJOOO010016832.1, on the reverse strand, counting down.
TTACAATTATACGGTATTTGAAAAAGAGATCAAATATGTTTTCACTTACCTATGTGATAAGCTAAACTTAAAAAATGTTAAATGAATAGAAATTTAAGAAAAGACGGTAAAATTCACATGAGTACAAAGTATTTTTTTTGAAATATCAACGGTCATTATGTTAAATTAACAAGATTAAAGGCTACAGGCAAACTGAATACAAAATAAAATATTTACAAAGTAAATTGTTAACTTCGAATTTGAAAAACTATAACAATATAATTGTAACTTCGGATCTTAATACAAAATAAAATATTTACAAATTTTACAAGCCCAAATTTGAAATAAAATATATAAACATTGAAAACTATAAACTAACTAAAAATATTTTAACAAAGTAGATTATAAATAATATTTTTTATCTATAAATAAAATAAAATTATATTATATATATGTATATATATATGTATATGTATATATATATATATATATATTATGTTGGTTTGGTTTGAGTTCGATTTGACTTGTTTTCTTTTAATACTAAACCAAACCAAGAGTGGTCGGGTTTTTTTTTCAACCGCCAAACCAACCAAATCAAACCACAAATTGTTTTTCTTCATCGATTTGATTTGATTCATCGGTTTGATTTGACTTTACAGTTGGGCTTGTACACCACTAGCCATACCCAAACAATAGAAGTGAATAAATCATTTACTATACATTGGACCAACATTCATTTCTTTTGCTTAATTGCGTAGTTGTAGCTGCCCTTGCCAGAGTTACAAAGTACACATTAAACTAGACATTTAAATTATTTTTGCCATTTGGACCATAAGTACGTGCATTTGCATTTAGTTTTAAGGTAAAGAAAAGGGTAACTGGTTTTGGGTTTTTCTTTTTTCTACTTGAAAAAACAAAAACAATTACTCTAAACTCAATATACTACTTTGTTCTTCAATTTTATTACTTTTACCTTTTCTTTTCTTACTTCAATGATTATCGTATCACGTTGTGTTGTTACTGTTGGGTATAGTAAGAATAATAGAAAATGGAGGGAATATGAAGTGTTCTCTTATACTTAAAGAATATCTCCCTCATTAGTGGTGTAAAGGAAAGTTCAAGTGTTTAAATAAGAAAGCACTTCTACTTTTTAAAAAAGGTTGGAAAGAGTAACCCTTGCGCCGTCATCGTCGCTTGGCTCCGTCTTCGACTCCGAATGATCGATCAAGAGATTATCCATGTGACTCGATTTAGTTTCTTTCTCGTTTAATTTAAAATTTCCGTCATTGACTGTTCTTTCTGATTGAAGGTTGAAACGACTGACGCTCAACAATCCATGATCAGTTCATCTAAATCTGAAAATCTGAGACATGCATCTTAAATAACATAATTCTAATTGTTGGCACTGACTATAGTTAAAACATGTTAAAGTTACCATGAAGGGGTCGTTTGGTAGAGTGTATAAGAATAATGCTAAATAGAGTGTATTAGTAATATTTGCATTAGCAATGCATGTATTAGTTATGTTTGCATGTATTATACATAGATTATTTTAAGAGAAAAGAACATAAAGTCACCGTTGAAGTTATCCCGTATTTTCATAAAGACACCTTAACTTTGAAAGTGTCCTATCACTCCACAGAACTTTTAAATATCTTTGTAAATGAGCCATTTTGACTCATTCCCTCGTCTGGGTTATGACCACGCACATGAGGCGCGTGATGCAGTGTTTTCACTGCCATAACCAGTTTAAAAGTGCCACGTGTTGCTTTATTTCTTTATTATTAATTATTTAATTAATTTACATCATCTTCCCTAAATTTAAACTCAAAATAGCCATTGATAGCCCTCTCTTCATGATTTCATCTTTTTTTTTTTCCAAAGCAAGATCAACGTTGGTACTCTCTCTTTGACGAATACATCATCTCCCCCAAATGCAATAAGGTAGGAATTCGTTTTCTCTTTTAATTTTCAGTAGAAAGGTTTTTTTTTGTGTATCACTAAAAGCATCAGATTCGATTTCATTACCAAAAACAATGAATGATAAAAGTCTAAAAGTCTTCTCAAACAATGCTAAACTGAAAATACACGAGGACAAGTAACTAAGAAAAAGGTCGAGATTAAGATGATTTATCGATCTTCAATAAAATTGTACTTCGAAATAACTATGTCCCAATTCAATACTTGATTGGAGCAATAATGGCGAGTTGAGGTCCAAGCTTCTCCTCAGCTGCTTTCTCAGCCTTGACTCTAAGTTTTGCCAACTGCTTTCTCCTCGTATGCTACCTGAGCTCTCTCCTTCCTCTTGTTCTCGAGTTCCTTGACAGAGACAAGAAAATAAGAATTTGGAAAGCTGAGAAATAACAAAGAAAAAAGACTTTTCTACTTTAGTAAAGAATCGGGTCAGGCTGAACGGGTTGAGAAGAGTGAGTATCACGCGCGACAACCCAGACGAGGGAATGAGTCAAAATGGTTCATTTACAAAGATACCAAAAAGTTCTGTGGGGTGATAGGACACTTCCAAAGTTAAAGTGTATTTATGAAAATACTAGACAACTTCAGTGGTGACTTTATGTCTTTTCTCTTATTTTAATGCATTGTTTGGTTTGATGCATTAAAAATAGTATTTATTGAATTAAAAAAATTATTTACAAAGATACTCTTCACTTTTATGGTTGAAAAGATGTAAAAAGGGTTTTGAGGGGCAATTGAGTCTTTTGTCATGTTAATGCAGGCATTAAAACCATTGCATGGCTAATACCTAGAAAAATTCACGGTATTAACAATGCACACCTTAATACACAATAGAGTGTATAACTAATGCAAACATTAATTATATATAGGTTGAAAAACAGTACCAAACAAGGTACTAGAAATACACAAGACTAATACATGCATTACTTTTCCTAATACAAGTGTTTTACTAATACAGATTGGTTAACAATTATTGACTTGTTTGTTTTCTTCTTCATTATATTCTATATGAGTATGACTACTTCAATATTCTATCTCATTTTTATACTTGATTTTATTATGTTTTATTAGAGTCGAGAGTCTATCGGAAAAAAACTTTTTCGTCTTTCACAAAATAGTACACACTACCCTTCATTACTACTATAATGGATATGTTGTTGTCGTTAATTACCCCTAACTCAATATTTGACACTTGCATTACCAATCAAACTACTTCCTCTGTTTCATGTTAATATACCCCAATATCCACTTATGTATTCCTTTACAAGCTTCTAACTTCAAATTTTTCATGATTTTTAAAATTTATTTTAACCTTACTAGTTACTAACACAATCTTAATTACAATATACGTTACATACCACAAATTCCAAAAGTAGTAAGCTAGGAAAAGGAAACTGAAAGAATATATTTTAAAGAAGCATAAACAAAGAAAGAAAAAAACAAGAGAGTCCCCTAGTTTAGTACCACAAAGAACAGAGATATGCTGGTGCAGCTGTATTTTGGCTGTATACAATCTGTGTATATCACATATAATTTCCTAAAAACAGGAAAAAGATACTGTATATCCTTAAAAACTTCACTTTTATCAGAACAATAAGGCTGTTGTAAACAGGAAAAATAAAGAAGAAAAGAAAACCCCATAAAGCAACATATAAGAACAAAAAAAAACAAGAAAATTTGCAACATATTTAATAAAAAAGTAAATCAGTATATATCTAATTACAAGAAATACCAAAAAAACATACAAATAACTAAACTTAAAACTCTTACCCTTTTTTACTCTATTTTTTTCTTCTTTATCCACATTTTTTTTACCCTTTAATTTCAAAATTAATTAATGAATCCTCCAAAACCATAATTAATTAAAAAAAAAATACTTGTGATTTGTCTATTTTACCCCTTCCATTGCCCACACTGAGCCGTGGGCCGAGACTTCTGCTTCCCGGCTTTCAATGGACAAGGGGTCTGAACCGGCAAAACCATGCAATTATACTGCAAACACAATGAACTCCGAACCGGAATTTCTGCGGCCGGATTGATAGCTATTCCGGTTAGAAAATTATGTTGCAAATACAAAACATGTATATTAGCCGATAACAACCGGTCTACCATGATCCCCGGAACCTGACCCATGAACCGGTTGTTATTCATATATAAAATCTGTACACCAGAGAACAATGGCGATATTTCGCCGTAAAACCGGTTGAAGCTAAGGTCCACAACCGGAATTGTTACTAAACCGGCCGGGTAAATTCGACCGGTGAATTGGTTTCTTTGTAGCTGAAGATTTGTTATCGGAAATCTAAATAAGTTCCCCGGGATGCAACCGGTGAACCGGTTTAAACTAAGGTCGAGATAGTTTAACCGGTTTAGTCGAGTTAGTAAATGGTCGACCGGACCGGTTAACTGATTCGATGACATGGAGAGGTATTGAAGTGAAGAAGGAAGTAACATTGGCAATAGCGAACCGGAAAGAGCATTGTGTTTGAGATCGAGCCGGGTTAATCTAAGGGATACAAAAGGCGGTACTGAACCGGATAAATGGTTGTGACATAGAATGACATTGTTGAGCGCCGGGAGTGTTCCGATGGTCCATGGGATGTTTCCGGTGAGCTGATTGAAACTAAGATCAAGAGTTTGAAGTCGCCGGAGTTTACCTAAACCCGCCGGAATCCGTCCAGATAGAAAATTCCGACTAACTCCGAGAAACCTTAAGTTGTTCAACTGTGAAAAACTTTCTGGCAATACTCCGAATACCTTACCGGGGACGACAGTAAACTCAGCTAAAGCAGAGAGTTTCCCAATAGCCGGGTTTAATCTTCCGGTAAGACCCGGAGACCCGGCTCTCGGGTCACCCAGATTCAACGCGATCACTTTATCACCAGCGCAATAAACTCCGGCGAAGCTACATGGGTCGGAAGTAAAATCCCAAGAAGAGAAAAAATTCGAACCGGGTAAATCATTGAGGGTTTTACGAATCGCTTGTAAAGCCAAGAAATCAATGGGGTGAAGCATTGCACCACATTGTTGAAAAACAATAACATGAAACACAAACATAAACAACAAAAACCTCATGATTAATTAATTTTGTTGCAGAGGTGAAGAGAGAGTAAAATTAAACGGGGGTTTTATATAAGGGAAAAAAAGTAGAGACTTTTGGGTATTGCTTTTCCGTGAGAAGCAAACGAGTTCTCGTGTGGAAATAGGTGGAAGCTTTAATGGCTACAGCATGAAAAAGAAGAAGTTGATATAAGGAGAAAATGAGTGGCTTCTGAGAAAAGCAACTGCTAACAAATGGAAAAAAAAGAAGAAAAAGAAGTATTAATTTTCTGATTTGAATCTTGTTAGAGAATACTCTATATGTTTTTTGGGGAGGAAGAAAACAGAGCAATGAGCAGAGCTACCAGTCAGGTTAATGTTTTTCTGTTACATTGAGAAAGACGTTGTGATGGACTGATAAATACTTCTTCAATATAAGGTCGTATTTGTTAGAGAGCGTGTAGAACTTCTCAATGTGAATTTCAATTTAATTGAGATTGAATATAGATATTAAATATAGGAGGGAAAATAACAAAAAAAAACTAATAAATGTTTTTTTCTGTTTTTGATTTTTTTTTTTTGTGGTTGATTTTTAATGTGAAATTGTTTTTTTCTTAAAAAGAATAAGGTACTAGAATATTTGTTGTTTATTTATGTGGTATGGGTGAGCAAGCTGTAATCCGAGTCTATGTGTATTGTCCGAGCTTAAGTTTGGAGTGACAGATCATTAGGCTCGGGGTTTTTTACGGTGATTAGGACGAGTACCACGTGACCTTTTGTGCCTGTTCTTTTATATCAGACAGAGAGAGTACATTTTTCACTATTTATATTATGTTTGTAACATTTTATGGAATTGCATCAATTAATTTAAAACACTAAAACCTTGTAGTTAGTAGTTTTTCCTTTAGAAGAGAAAACCACAATTTTTTTTTGGACTTTCCACTCGATTTTTTATATTTATATTAGAGCTCTATTAATTTTAACGATGCTTCCAATAACTTTTTTTTTTATATTTAAGATTTAAACTCAAAACTTTTAGTTAATGATGAAGAAAATCTCTCAATTAATCTACCACGGTTCATGTTAATTAGACCACAACAACTTTAACTTAGAAGCCAATCAGAAATTCTTATTATTTAGGAGTATATATAAGAAGTTTCAAATTTGAAAAAAAAAGACAACTGACATAATAGTTGGTGCTCGATCGAGCTTATCGCATGAGCTTATTTAGTATGATTTATAGACTATTATATTAAAATAAAATTTATCACTGCACACATATTAAAAATATAGCGTCTCCGAACAAGAACACTCTACCTTTGTTAAATAGGAACTAGGTAGGCCTCCAAAATATGGGTCTAATTTAAAAGCTTACAAGGTAAGTAAAACAATTCAATTTCTTCCTCTTGTCCTTTTTGGTCACCTCAAAATTCAAATACTCATCGTTTTCTTTTACATAATAGAGTAGTAAATAAATGATATAAATAGAGTCAAAAGTCTTAGGAGTCAAGTCGTAGAAATATATGAAAGTAAAAAAGTGTTAGCATTTCCACATGCTCCTCACGTTAAGTAACCCGAATCTACGTTTGGTCTTTTCGGGTAAGATTTATGGCCCCTTAGAATGTTGTCATAAGCCACTTCAATAAAAAAAAAAATTGTGTTATAAAGTATGATTTTTCCGTCTCATAAAATATGAGTTATTGAAGTAGTTCACTCAAAAAATGCATAGTGAAAAATTAATAGATTCTCATCGAAATACTAGAAATAATTATAGGACGTTTTTTATCAAAAAATTCAATGGAAAAATAGTGATTATTTAGTGTGTATAGAGAAATAATGTTATTGAAACATATTATACAACATTATATATATATATATATAAAAAGATTTTAAAAAATGCTAGAGCGTGATAATTATAAAAAAGTCTAATTGTTGTTTATTGCAATAATAAATTTAAAATAATGTAATATTTTTATACTCTTAAGGGTCGTTTGGTACAAAGATTAATAATCCAGCGATTAGTAATGCATGGATTAATAGTGCAGGAATCAGTAATACATAAATTATTTTTACCAAGTACTGTTTGAGTCATTGCTTCCCACCTCATCTTGTGTTTGGATAAAAAATTTCTAATTTATTTTTTCAATTATACCCTTGAATTATTACGTAATTGGGTTAATGTAAATAATTGTCGGACAATATTATTTTTTTATGGCCTTCTAACTAGGCAACTAGCAATGATAAGAACAATTTTGTTGTCATGTTTGCCTCTCTTTTTGTCCACTTAAATTATTTGAGGATAAATAATTGCCATCTTAGTAAATTAATCACTTACATAATGTCAATTTCCAATTTAAAAAAAGATAAACTATCAATTTTTTAAATTGAAAAGACGGTAAACAATAGTAAAATTGAATAAACCATCTATATTTACACATAAAAATTGTAAGTTGTAATTTTAATATGTATGCAATTTTATAAATTGTTCAAATATAAATAATTAGAAAACCACACAAATATATATATATATATATACATATATCAACAAATTATACATTCAACAAATTATACATTCAATTAAGATCACAAACGTCATGTGGTGATATATTTGCCTTTTTAATTAGTTAATGTTAAACAACTCACATTTCAAATATTGTATCAATTTGTATTGAATTTATTTAGTAACAAAGAACTCTCTCTTTGTAAGCTAATTTATTTAAATAAATTTATTAGTACAAATATAAAACATAAAGTCAAGAAAATAAACAAAATAATTAAAATGATTTGAGGGATATTTTTGTCTTTATATAGACTTATCTCATTGTATTATATCCCATGTATTACTAATACCTCCAAATGGAAGGTATTACGTATTAGTAATACATCCTACAATACCATGTAGGAGGTATAACTAAACCATGGATTAGTTATACATAGACTCAAATTCTTACCAAACATAGTACTAAATAATATCATATATAATACATGGACTATTTATTTTAATGCAACCTACCAAACGACCCATGTTTTAGGTAAATACAGAGCATATATTTGCTACGTCAAATATTTTTTCTTAATTAATTATGCCTAATTAATGTAAATTGATGAGATATGAAAAAGTAAAAAGATCTAACAGCAAAATTACGCGGTTTGTTGAAAGTTGATAATTCAAGAATTATTAAATCAATAACAAGTGATAAAATTGAAGGTCACATCACATTGATTCTTATGACTAATAATAATAATAATAATAATAATAATAATAATAATAATAAAATTGCTACTACTTTAATAGTCTGATGTGATTTTTTTTTCTACCATCGTGGTGTTCGAATCAGTTTTTGTGCATCTTAATTAATTTATGTTATAATTATCACCTCCCACCAACATGTATTAGATAACTGTGTTCACCAAAACTAGGACAAATAAAAATAAACATCTAATTATTTTTTTTTGTCTCCATTGAGTTTTAGTATTATGTGATATTTAATTTTCGATTATCTTTTCTTTAATTCCTTTTATTAATGTTGCTTTTTATGGGCCAGTTTTTGGTCATATGTAGACTAATTAATTTTTAATAAAATGGCCTATAAGGCCAACAAAAATTTGCTTTAAAAAAAATAAATCCTTTTACTAATGATTTATTAATTATGTGTCCTAAAGTGCAACAATGTCTTATTCCTTTATTCTTCATATAGGCTCTTTTTTTTCCCTCCAAAGGTACAATAATGTTTATATTTTTTTTTGTTAATTTGAATACTATATTGAGATATGGGATATTTTCTATATTTGTGAATAAATTTCATGTATGACCAAGTTGATGATTGGGAAGTGGTTGGGCCTTGCGTATAATGAAATTTTGTTTATATAGTACAA
>JAJOOO010016827.1:0-10753 GCA_029582685.1 Solanum piurae | reverse complement strand
TAGGGCAAAATGTAAATGAAAAGTAAAGGAAACAAAGATTAACACTTACTTGGTAAGAATTTCAGACAAATTTGAAATTTAATCAACCAACTTCACGTCTAGAAAAACCCAAATCCAGAAGAAGTTTCGCGAAATCAGCCCTTATTCAAAAATAACTTTTAAACAATGAATTTTAAATTTAAGAAATTTATTTTTTGCAATATTAATTTATCTAGGTGGCTATTATTTATCCAGGTGGAAATTCACATCACCACTTTTGCCAGCTGTCGCGCGCGTGTAGTCACAATAGGAGCAGGTGGACGAAAAAAGGTGTACACGACGGAGGAATAAACAAGTTCAGGGGGTAATTAAAGCGGAATTTAGTTTAGGTGTACACCGTATAAAAAGCTTCAAGTTCAGGGGGGTAATGAGTACTTTTTCCTTTTTTTATGCATGTTCTCAAATATTCGGAGGATTACGCATATAAGTAAATAACATCCTTTTATGAAGTTTTTTATCATGTGGTAAGATTCTCAATTGAAAGATATAATAGTTTAAATATTTAAATAAAATTTACTGACAAATTTAGAAAATTACGATACATTCTATCTAATTATTTTAAATACGTCATCAATATAAAAAAATAAACTCTATAGCATAAGAAAAATAAATTTTTACACTCATCTCATCTCAACCAACAATTTACAATTCCCGTTAACTCAAAACTGGAAATCCCCCTTCCCCCGAAAAGCAGAAGAAGAAACAAAAAATGCCACATTGGTGATGATGACCGAGTTGATTGAGGCAGAAGATTTTCCAAGTAGCTAGGAAATTCCAAGTTCAATATGATCTGCATGTGTTTCTCGATTGAGCTCGTCACACTCCAAGTAGTAGATTTTGAGTTCCATATTATCTGCATGCATTTTCAATTGAGCTGGTCGCACGAAATTTGTTTTTAAAAAAAAGAGTAATAGAAGAATTTATTTTAGTGATTTTGTCCATGGCTGTTTTGAGATTCTCCATGACTCATTTCTCTAACTTCAATCACTACTTCTTCTTTCTCCTTCTCATCACCTAATTCTTCGGTTTCCTTTTCCAATTTCTTCTCGAATTTATTCAAATCACTTCCGTCTCCCAAAACAGAGTTTTTACTCAACACAGGCGTAGCCAAAAAACTCGGCCTCAAATCTCCAGCCATTATCACAACAATTTTCTCTTCAAACACCGGCATCGCCTTCACAATTCCGATCGCCGGTTTTTCACCTTCGCCGGACTCAAGATCTACTTCCAAATCGTGATCTATTTCGCCGTTTTCTCTCAAATGACCGGAGAGTTTCCAGTAAGAACAAGCTAAAATTAGAAGAGCGAAAGCTATTAACCCTAACATAGCTGCTAGACCGCCGAAGAGATACGGTACCGGAGAATGCCATGGCGATCTCTGTACCATCGCCGGCGGTGAAAATGTAGCTTTTACGGTTGATTTTGATTGTTCGAAATTTGATGTGATTGTAGAGAAGCCAATTTCTGTTCTCATTTTTCTGTTTTTGGTTGAAATTTTTTGTTGTTTGGAAAGTTTAGTGGAAACTGAGAGGTGTTTTTTCTCTCTCTTTGTTTTCTGAGCTTGAGAAGTGCAGAGTGATGAATGTGTATTTATAATAGGAAGAGCAAGTGGAAAGGAGAAAAGTTGAAAATTCCTAAAAGGGAAATATTTTTTTCGGGAATAAAAATTATGATGGAATGATAAGTATTTTTTCATTCGATTGTACATGTGTTGCCTTTTTTAGAAAATGTTTCATCTTTGAATATAGAATTTTCTTGTGCGAATTTAAATTTAGTCAAAATTTTAAGGGAGAAGGCACAAATACCTTTACACTATGACCGAAATTTCAAAGACACACTTTAACTAAACTAAGGTCTTGTTATCCCCTGAACTCATTTTATATATAATATTGTACACCTTTTGGCTTATGTGGCACACCCCGTGACTCCACGCAGTTGAAGCGTGAGGGAGATATTTGGATGCCACATAAGCCAAAAAGGTATACAAAATTACAAAAAAATTGAATTCAGGGGTAATAGGACCTTGGTTTAGTTAAGATGTGTCTCTGAAAATTGGGTTATAGTCTAGAAAGGTACTTCTACCTTTTTCCAAATTTTAATATGATATCGAATGAAAAAAAAATCTAATTTTCTTTTAATTGTATTTCTTTTTATTTATATTTTCAAGACAAGCTTTTTATTTATTTGAGAAGAGGGTGGACCTTTGGGTAGGTAAATTTGAATACTGCATTTTAGTGGTACCAAAGTAGGTTGAAACAATTGAATGGTAACCTCGGCCCCTATTGATCATAATGTTATTACTCCCTCCATTTCACAAAGAATTGTCTAGTTTGATTTGGCACGAAGTTTAAGAAAATAAAGAAGACTTCTGAATATTGTGATCTTAAATTAAAGTTATGTCAAATGTGCAAAATTATCCTTTAATCTTGTGGCCTTAAACATGCCACGTAGAAAACTGAAATTAAAATATTACCAAAAATAAAAAGAGATCATTTTTTTTGAAACTGACAAAAAAGAAAGGAGGTCATTTTTTTTAAACGGATGAAATACTATTTTCTTTGCCGAACACAAAATAAAAAAAGTATGCCGGGTGAATATGAAGTAAATTCGCATAAATCCTCAAAGACTTTGTCCTGCCCCGCTTCTTATAAAAGCATTTTTTTTTTTTGCCCCCTCTTCGTATAAATTTAATATTCTTCTATTGTTTCTAACACTATATAGTGACAAAAACACTTATTCGTGCTAGAAGTGAATTGATTCCTAGTAATTGATTCACACCTTGCAAAGTATGCTTTCCATGCATCAAACTTCACGTTTTGGATGCCTTCATCAATATGAAATACTTCAATCCTCTAGTAGGATCTTTGGCATCAATTATGCTAATCTCCTCCTTTATTAAGAACCTACTATACTTGATTGTAGTAACAACAATGAAGTTATTGAATAACTATTGAATTTTTTTATTAAGGCACAAACCACATAACTTAATTGATTGTAAAAACTTATTACGACCTATTTTCATATAAAACGAAAAAAATTAATTAGATATGTCTAAAGTCTAAACAAGATGAAATCTCCAAGAGGCGAGACTAGAGAAGACAGAGGAGAGGACCAAGTTGTCACTACGTAATCCAACCCGCGTACCCGCCCCGCATGTCGTTTTCCAGAATTATTTATACACGCCCCGCCCGGCAAATACTATAACCTGCCCCGCAACATTTCCGCCTCACTCGATTGTCATCTCTAGTTACGGGCTTTAGCTGTCGTAAAATACACATACAATGAATTTCAGGAATTGACAAGGGGGTCGTGGTGATGAGTCGTGTAAAACTTAGTTTGAGGAGGAGATCGTTGAGTGTGTGAACAAAGTCCACATGTGTAGCAGAATTTGGTAAGCACATATACGATATAGGATCTCTTGATGGTGCGAAGCCTTTTGTAAAAATAGTGCGATCTTGATCCAAAGCGAACAATATTACAATTTATTATCTTTAGGCGGATTCAACACAATAGGTCTTGATGTGGATATACACAAAGTTTTCACATATATAAATGAATTTCAAGCATAAATATATCTAATTAACCAAAATTATTTTTTTTAGTCTTCCACGTCATCTATGAACACTTTATTACTTCCTCCGTTTCAATTTATGTGATACCTTTCGAATTTTGAGATTCAATTAACACTTTCTTTGGTCGTAAGATATCAATTATTTTTATAGTCTTTTTACATAGTTTTTAAATATGAAAACTTTTATTTCAAGAAAATTAAAATTTTATATCCAAATTCATGGTAAAAATTAAACTGACTCTTAAAATTAAAACTATGTCTCATAAATTGGAACGGAGTAAAAGTTATGGATAGGGCCATGCTAAAGGTGAACAACAGCCTTTCTTTGTTGCAACCTTTGTTGGGGTGCAATTTGTTTAATATTGAAGAATCATGATAACTAATGAACCTAAAAACATGAAGCACGCTTTGCGGATTCTATTTTCATGTGCAACACACAAATTCTTTTCATATTGACAACTTTTTCTATGTAAAAATAGTTTGGTTTATGTTATGGGACTTGTTGATTAGATTAGAGTTAAGACTCGAGGGCTTGGAAATGTCTTGGCACATGTTGATGAGACCTAACTTACACTAAAGTGCACAAGAATATCACAATCTTCCATTTTGCATTGAGTTTTTCTTTCATCATTAGCAAAATAATTCAAGCATCAACATGAACTGTGGTGAGATGGTCGTGGTTCCTCCACCCTTTATTAGAGATTTTGAGTTTGAGTATTGATCATGGAGAAAATCATATTGAAAGTGATGTTCCTAATAGATCATGTATTGTGCGATTTGAATTCGGTCGGGTTCAGATAAGAAAAATTATTTGATATCTATATTGATGAGAAGTAACATATTCACTATAAATAATGTAGATGCACGCAAACAGATCTGTACACCATCGTTTAAAAAGAAATTAAGTTAAATTTATGAATAATTTTTTTTATTTGATATCTATATTGATGGGAAATAACAGATGCACGATAAATAATGTAGATGCACGCAAATTAATTTGTACACCATCATTAAAAAAGAAATTAAGTTAAATTTACGAAAACAAATCTCAAATTGTCTTTGAGTTCTAATATGGAACGACAAGAGGATGTTGTTGTTGACATCAGCCACCAAGTAATATTCCTACAAGTGAATGTGTCTCTATAATAATGATGATGAAATACAACATTATCTCATTGAAAATGAATACGGATCCTAGATTTGGGCCCACCTAATGGACCTTTATTGGGCCTAGTGGCAAATAGGAAAACCGCACTCAAGTTTTTCAGTGTGATTGGGCTAAAAAGAGAGTTTACAATCACTAATCAAAGTCCTAAAGAGGTGAATACATAAAAGAATATAAATTGTGGGGTAAAGTGAAACATTATAATCATCCATTAGATGCTATTATTATTTTGCTTTATAATTTGATGTTATTGCCTCATACATATCCACTAAACAAGTAGAAATTGAGATAATTTTTCCATTTATTATGTGAAAATTTCAATTCTTTTTACGCTCTTAATCATTTTATGTGAAGATGTTTAATTAAGAATAAAAGAAAACTTTTGATATGTAAGTCAGACAATCATATACATGAAATTTATTATGAAACATTAGAATTAGCTACAAAACTTCATTGCTAATGATCTATTGCTAAATTGCTTGTGGCTAATAATATTTTTACAAGTTGTTGCAAATTTGTTGCTGAATAGAATTAACGACAAATTTTGTTGTTAGCTATAAAATTTATACTATAATTATATATATTTTTAAAAGAAAATTGGAATAAATTTATGTCTTACTTGTTGAGAAGCTATAGTTTTGTGATGGGAGAAAAAAAAAAGAGAGGCCATAAATCCAAACAACTAATGACACTAAATTAAGGAGGACAAAAATGGAAAGGATTAAGTCATTGTAAAAGAAAACAACTTGTGCTTCTCTTGGAAGAAGATGAATATTGATGATGAAAGTGGTTTTTGTCTATTTAATTAAAAAATATTTTACTTAAGAAAATAACTTTTAATAGTTTAATAGATGAAACACCATCAAAAGCCATTATCAATAAAAGCTTGTTAGAAGCTTCTATAGTTGAAATATTCCTTATTAATTTAACTCAAATTCATGTCATCATTGAAAAGGTAATTACCATGCTAAATTGTACTATGTGACATTATTTTAAATAATTTATTTCAAAAAAGAATTAACATAATTATTTATATTCAAAAAATACTTTTAACTTTTTTCATTTTATTGTTAGTGAATTTTTTTTTATTGTCACACAAATATTATAATATATTTTTAAAATTATATAATTTTAGATTTTTTAAAATCATATTTATATATTCATTATTCAACGTAATATGCTTTTTTAAAGTTCATTGATGTATGAATTGTGTCATAATCTATCATATTATGATTATTATATAAAGTTAATCATGGTTGCCACATCTTAGTTGAATAGAATTCTCAAAAAATAATAATGGCACTAATAATTTTCTTAATACAGGGCATTTGCTTTTAGCTTGTCTCTTTAAATCAAATAATATGCTGGCCAACTAGCTTAAAATAGGATCACATAATTATTATTTTGGTGAGTGGACACCTTCACTTAAAAAATAATTTTAAAAAATATAAGATACTGTTATGTAGAATTGTACTCTATGTATATTTGATCGTGCAAATCGTACTTCTACATTGTTCAGTGTGAATAAGATTTACCTATCTTATTTTGAATGCATGCATCTTGATATTAAGATATTGTATTAAGATCTGAATATTAATAATTGAAACTATTTGTTCTTTCATCATCTGAATGAATAAAACTAGTCTTTATTTAAAATTATTAAATATGAAATTCAATAAAATACTAAATTTAATCTAACTATATCAATTAAGTTTTTTTAAAACTATATGGTGGTTGGTGATGGTGATGACAAGCAACGGTGTTTTAATTGATTAAGAATGATCTTGGCAAATGGTTATGTTGTGGTAATAGTTAGTGGCAATGGTGACTGACATAGTGGTTAATGGTTATACAGTTGGTTATGGTGGATAGTAAATAACGAATGATCATAATGATTGATGGTATATATTGGTGATTAATGATGATGATTGTTAGTAATGATTGATAATTATTACGTAATAGTAATGGATAATAATGAATATTAATATTGACGAGTGATTGACAGTAGTGATGGTTGTGACTATCTGGAAATGTTAATGGTAGATTGTTGTTGTCTGAAGAACTAAAATCATAAAACAAAAACTCAATAAAATGTAATAAATTTTTAAAATCTAAGGGGTCCCTAAGATCCGTTTTTTTAAATATAAAGAATCTTTTAATTTTGTTTAAACATAGTAGTAGAATATCGGGATCGAGTGAAATGACACCATTTCAAATTCCTAAAGAATAAAAGAATATAAGAGATCATGTAAATGCATTTAGGAATTAGCATGGAATATATAGCTAAATTCAATTTGCAAGTGTAATTTTGAGCTAAATTCTAAAATTATCTAAGATTATGATTAGATATTTTAGGTTATTCTCATCCATTTAAAAAGTGTCTTTTAAGTGGAATATATTATCATATAGAAATTATAACAACAAAAGTTATTCTATCTAATTACCTAATAGTAGTTAGAACTGCAAAGTCAACATTTTTTCCTTTTTTAAATTTTTCTTATTAAGTTGGATCCAAGGACTAATATTTTACTATATTAAATTTTATAAAGATGATATACTCTAGTGACTATTTAAATTTTATTGTAAAAAACAACTTGCCTTGATTCTTAAGAATTAAGATCATAACTTTTGGATATTGTCTGGCATAAATTTGCATAAAATGAAAAGAATAAATTAGTATAAATAACTTAATTTTGTCCAAACTTAAATATTTTTGCCAGAAAAAACCAGTACATGTAACCAACCAATTTTTAATATTCCTGTTTATCTATTTCTATAAAAATATATCAGGTACAATATTACTGGAAATAAAGGTTTTCTTCATTGTTGTCAGTTAGTGGGAAATTTTAGTTATAAAACATAATTTGTTCACTCATTTCTCACCGAACCAGCTCAGTCAGGCGTGGACCCACCCTTAGCGAAGGGGTGTCAAGCAACACTCCTTTGTTGGAAAATTACATGGTATATAAAGGTCAATTTTTTATTTAATAAATATATATATAAATATTGACACCTCTTGACATAAGTTAAAGGTTTAGTGTAGGGATTAAGACATTGTGAGAATTCCTTGAGGTCGTGTGTTCTAATCCTTCTACTTCTATAATTATATATTTTCCTACAACCATTGACACCCCTTATAATGACAATACTTGATCCACTATGAGTTATCTGAAACTTTCTAATTTTTTCGTAATAAAACATTACTATATTAAACATTTTCTGAAGGAAATTTTTAATGAGAAAATAATGATTTTTTAGGTGCAAGTAAAAAATATAAAACTATAAAAGTTGTTAAAAGATTCTATAGATTGCTATTTTTTTATTTTTCTTGATAAACTTATGCAAAATAAGTGAATCTTTTTTACATGGTTCTAATTGATACAACAATACTAAAAGAAAAATCCAAATTCATATATATAACCCAATAAAATTGGAACATGCAAAGTTGCTATCATATCTGAAAAATTCTTCACTTGTTTTTTCTTTATATATATATCCAAAGCAAAAGCATATAAAATACATACAAAAATATGGTTGACACTATTAGTACGTAGTGCAGAATTAATTAATGAATATATTCTTGAACAAAATCTCAAGATGTCAGGCCCTGTGTATAGAAAAATTCTTGATAGAGAAAATTTTCCTCCGAATGAGACCCTACGTGGTGTAACTCTTAATTAATTACCAGACTCCAATAAAGATACAAGAAACTGACCACCAAATGAGAAATAAAAGAAAATATCTTTAATTTTTCCATATATCCTATTTTTTTACTATAAGATGTTTGATATTTCTATACAATGTTTTTTGCACATTGGAATAAGTTTTTATTCCATTCTACATTAAACATAACTATCTTCCTCCAAATATTTGGTCCCGTCCCATCCAGAGAATAAGTTTAACAGGTCGTTTGGTTTGAACGTGAGTTATGATTGAATATGTTATATGTATTGGGATTAGTTATTTTGCTATTATTTTTTATTGATTATTTTGGAATGTTATATTAAAAATAATATATATTACATAATTTTTAAGAAGTTCTGTTTAAATTTTCTACAGCTCATTTAGTAGAAAGAGAGTTTTAGTGACCTTAAGTTTTTTTTTACTTTATCTCGGAATAGCTAATTACAATACTATTATTCCATCTTCTAATAAGGATTACTTATCGTGATATTGATTACTAATATGTGTATAACTTAGCTCAAAATTAGTAACTAAATAATAAACAAAGCAATACTAAATTTTTATTCCAAAACTATACTTGTCCAGCATACCGAACGAGTCCTTTGGACTCTAGTATAACTTAGATTTTTTTCTTAGTATAGGAGAAGTGTTTGGAAATCATTATGGTAATTGAGTTGTGGGCTACAACAAATGTATAGCCTATACCAGACACAATAAATATTGTGAAATTGAAAAAAATAGTTTGCATATATAGTAGCCAATACTGTATATTTTATATATATATATATATATATATATACATATTAATGTATAATATAGATATTAATTTACTATTATACATATTGTATATATAATTTTTGCCATGGGAATTTTGTAATCTACGAGAAAATATTGACAAAGCAATTTCCTCACACTTGTTGGAAATTAATAGTAAGGAAAGACCCAATATGCAAGATAAGCATATACATAATATTGTATAAATATACTGGTACTATATATGACACATATAATTGAGATATTAATATACAGGTATAAGATATGGACATATGATTGAGAGGGCTTGAGTTTACATGGCATCTTCAGCGTTTGCAATTGCAATCACAATTTACTATTTCGATGCATATATTAAAATATGATACGTATTCAAAAAAAATAAAAAATATATATATATAGTATAGTTCTTTACATATATTAATGGTTAGAAGTATATGCTTAAAACAACATGGTATCACTACATCAAAAATAATCTTTAGCGGCAATTAATTAACGACAATAGCTCAATTGCTGCTAAATATGTATTTTTAGCGACAATTAGCACTCTTTGTAGTTCCTAAAGCCTTTAGCGATATTGAATCTAATGACACTTAACTAATGATGGTAAAGACTTTAGCACTCTTTATTAATGTGTGTATTTATTGCCGCTAAAAAATATTTTTATTGTAGTGTATACAATAGTGATATAATGAATATATGTGTATTTGAGTATATTATCAAAATATATATACTATTGTTTTAAAAAAAGACATTTTTAATGGTTCAATGTATGGAAACGATATGGTATAAATATATTGATTTAATATATGGCTATTTGAATATTCATATCTATACTAGTATAATATATAGTATTTGAGTATAATAATATATTATATTTATTCAGAATACATATAAATTGACCTTTACATATATTAATGGTGTATCATAAATAAATTGATCTTTACATTTATTATATTTCTTGTAGTAATCCTTCTCTGGCAAAGATGGCGCCTTGTATTCTTGTTTAGGCAATGAAAGTACTTTTGGAACAGATGGTACCTGCTTGTAGGGGTGTGCATTCGTTTTTTCGGTTCGATTTTGTGTTATTCGGTTTGGGTTTTTCGGTTTTGAAAAAGTATAATCCAATCCGAACCAAAAAAAATTGGTTCGATACGTTTTTTCTCTTTTTGGTTTGGTTTTTTTCGGTTTGGCTATTCGGTTATAACTTATTTCATAAATAATTAATAACATAATCAAAGTTATATTTGCATTCTTAAAAAATATAATTTCATATAAGGAAAAGTAATAATATTGAATCTCTTAAATATCCTTTCCAATATAATCACGAGTAAAACTAACAAAAGTGGTGTCATACATGCTTTATTATTTATTAACTAACAAAATTTGCATATTGTTTTTCACATCTCAATTTAAGAGAAGTAGATTTTAATATATGTTAAGATATTACTATGAAAACTATTAGAAATTAACTATTAATAAACTTATGCTTATATGATTAATAGATAAGAATAACAATAAAA
>JAJOOO010016826.1:0-10382 GCA_029582685.1 Solanum piurae | reverse complement strand
TGTCATTTTCTGCTTTGGTTTTTTATCTTCTATCTTGAAATTCACCAGTGTTGTCAAAGGCGCACTTAAAGCGGCCTAAGCAGGTGCAAAAACATGTTTTGAGCGTTTTGCCTCACATAGCAGATGTTTTAGTGTTGTCATCAAGACTTAAAGACATTTTCCCTTGCTATGAGCGTCATTCTGAATAGATGACACTAAACAATTGATATTTCACTTTATTGTATCGTTCTTTCCTTTGTTTAGTCCTGTACTACACTTCATATTTTTTTTATTTTTTTTCTCTATTTGTGTATATCTTCATTAAAGCCCCGATGGATCTTAGTGCTTTTCGTCTGTGGTAACATTGCACCCCTTTCCAAATAAGAGGGAGTGTGTCTTCAAATATCTTATTGCCATAGTTTCTTATTGAGTTAACATCATCTTTATTTGCGTTTTGCGCTTTTTCTTATTTTTCATTTTCCTTCCATTATTAGGAAGATGAAACCATTCACCAAGGTTGGTAAAGCTTCAATCACCAACATCTTAATTGGAAATTAGTTGTGGTAATTCTATGAATCTTTTAATTAGCAATTTAAAAAATACTAGTTATGATTGTTGAATGAAATGACTTTGATTAGGGTAGAGAGGTGTCAATATTCATCAATGGTAATTTGGTTAAAAAAAGTATTAAGGGCGGAGTTAGAAGCTGACATACATTTGGACTAAATTCAATAATTTTTGTTCAAATTATATATTATTATTAAATAATTCATCAAATATATATATAAAAGTTGAATTTGAAAAAGATTTGACGATATTTCTTGAAAAAGAGAGGCATTATTACCACACTTTGCTTTAATGATGGGACGAGGTTCACATGTTATGTGTCAATTTTAGGAAATTGCTTTTTCGGTGTTTTTGATGTTTGATTGATAAATGAAAAGTATTTTTCAAGTTCTTTTATTTATTAAAGATTGATGATAAGTGTATAACAACCAAATCTTTTTATAAATATTGAGTATTAGATTGATATTTCATAATAATAATAATAATATTCTGTGAAAATTTCTCTTTAAAAAAATATTATTCTGTCATACTAAATATTCAGGCCTCTCTGCCTTTATAAGAGTAATCCTTCACCTGAATTCTCAATTTTTGCTTTATGAATTCACTTCTCATTATATTGTTAAAGTTATGAGTTTATATTTAATATTTATTGTAATTTTTGTGATTTTTCAAACATAAAATTATATCGTGCGTTAAAAATACTAATTTCAGATGAAACTTGCTATATTTAAACTGCATCCGTCCCTGGTAAGACTGTATATACACTATCCTTTTCGGACCTCACTTTGTAAGATTACATTGAATATATTATTTTTTGTTACCGAGACCGTCTAGAGGGTCAAGCTGCTAAAGCAAGGGATTTATGCCCCCAAATTTTGGAGGCTGATGTTTAATATCTATATTGAATTATTTAATTAATTCAATTTTGAGACGCACAAAGTCGACTAAATAGAAAAGTGCTCCCAAACGAGATCTTCTTAATTCTTGAGACTCGAACTTAAAATTTATAGTTAAGAGAGGATATGAGACCCAATTTAAACCTATACCAAATTTATATGTTATTTTTTCTTTCAAAATATATTAAGCAGAAAAGATATACTATCTTTTATTAAAATTGAATTCAGACCACCAATTTTATTGATCCGCACTATTGATTAGTTATCAAATATTCATGCCAAACTTTCCTTTGTTTTTCTTCATGTATGGACATCATTTGACTTCAGAGGTCTTGGTATATATCAATTTTAAAAAAAATACATGTGACTAACATTTTGCAATTTTTTTCTTCTATCCATAATGA
The DNA here is from genome assembly GCA_029582685.1 of Solanum piurae. Classification (NCBI taxonomy): domain Eukaryota; kingdom Viridiplantae; phylum Streptophyta; class Magnoliopsida; order Solanales; family Solanaceae; genus Solanum; species Solanum piurae. The sequence goes on along the minus strand of JAJOOO010016826.1, from coordinate 8,536 downwards.
TAACAATTGAAATGACTCATAATCCAATAATATTCCTTTTACTATGTTCACACCCAATTTTTCTCCAAGAAGTTTCTAAAATAAAATACCACTACCAAAAGTTGGAAAAACATTTTTTTTGTTTACTGCTTTTATAATAAATTGACTTAAAGTTTTCTTAAATAACAGAAATTCATGTTACTAGTGGAAACTTTTTGAAAGATAAAAGTCTGGTTGTACCTAATTTTTTTTTTTTTTTTTGCCAATAAAAAGTCACTCTGAATTATATTTATCAAAAAATCAAAAACATATGGGTGGTCTCCAATAATTTTTCTATTTATAAAAAAATATATTAGTTTGTATGGTCTTATCAAGGCAATTATGCCATAATTCTATTAATTATTTTTTGTCCATTACAAGAATCTTGATGTCATTCTCTACATGTGAACATAATAATAATTAACAATATAACATGAAAATGATAGGCATTTGTTTTTATTTGTTTTTTTATACGATGTTTGACATCCTTATTGGAGTATGATTAAAATTCGAATTCATGCATCGTAAGAGGCCCATTTCTGAGGATGATTCTCTCAACAAGATTATTATTTTCATTCTTAGGATTCAAACATGAAATCTCTTGTTACGGATGGAGAGATCACAAATATCCAACCAAAACCTTTGTTGATGAATTAGAATTTGTTAAATGTGTGTCCAATAAATTGGCTAAAGGACAAAAGCTAGTTTGGCAAAGCTAAATAAAGTACTCCAAACTGTTTCCAATAATATGTCCTGTTTATTATTTGAAGAGTTAAATAATATTTTCTTTCATCAAGATTTTAAAAATATTTTTAATGCTTAACTATCATGACTTATAGTAATTTTTAAATGTGAAAATTTTATTTTAAAAAGTTGAGGATTTAATGTCTAAATTCACATCGAAAGTTAGGTAATTTTGTTGAAAAGTCCCATATCAGATAAAAAAGGAACGAGTTGAAACTACATGAACTAGCTTTTGAGGTTGAGTTATACCAAAAGTCAGTTTTTAAACAAGTTTAACATTCGTACTATAAATTAGGACACATAAATTGAAACGTTTAAGCACCACGTAACCAATTATATCCCGGGGCGCATTAACTTAGCCTAGACCTTATGTGTGTGTTAAGAAAATTAGTAAATGCATACAAATACTAAATTTCAAACACATTTATTAGTACGACGTCCTAAAATCTGAAATTCATAAAGTTAAAATTCTGAATCTATTTACGATTATTTCGATTGGTTCTCCTTTGTCATCTAGATCATCAGCTTAAGTTTATGGACCACTGAATATAATACTTTGGGTGCTACTTTTTATCTATAGAAATTTGGAAGTCAGTTTTAGTGGCTATGGTTTTACCTATGATGGATACAGGATATACTCATTTATGTATATTTGGCTCCATGATTGAGTTGCAAATAAATTTATAATGATTATTCAAATCATTACACAAATGTTAACTCTTATGATCAATCATATGCTACATAATTAAAACTTATCACTCTGTCGTTTCAATTTATGTGACAATATTTAATTGGACATGTAGTTTAAAACAGAAAGAATGACTTTTAGATGTTTGTGTGGTTATAAATCATCTCATCCGTATCGGATCTTCAATAAATATAAAGAGATGAAAACACCCCTAAACATGACGCAAATTATTAGTTTCCTCCCCGAACTATTGACAGCCTTAAAAACACCCCTTTTTTGACTAACTGAACTTATATACACCCCGATCTTGCAATATGAGACAAGTTGGGTGTTTTCAACCATGCTCCTACAAGAGTTTGAGAATACTTACTATGTATGGCAGATCACGAGTGTATCTAAGTTTAGTTAGTCAAGTAGCTAGAAGAGTGTTTTTAAGGTCCATGAAGGAAACTAATAATTTGTTTCAAGTTCAGGGGTGTTTTCAATACTTCTCTCATAAATATATATATATATATATACACCTTTTAGAGTATCGGATTCACTCCAAGCAAAGTAGAGTATAATACTATTCAAGGACAAACTAAAAAGAAAAGTATGACATATAATTTAGGATGGAAGGAGTAAAACTAAAGCAATTTTGACATGATATATGAATGGCAAAGAAAGTTCCTTTTAGAGTGAAGCAGAGTTTGGAATTATTGCAAACTTTCTTTTTAACTTGCAAGTTGCAATTTCAATATATGATAGAAACTGATTGAGAAGTTTGATGAGAGGGTCTTATTCCTCTAAATACTCTATATAAGTAAACTAACTTATGTTCAAGAATATATAATCCCAACTTCTATTTCATTTCTTCAAAAATATGGCTAACTTTATTGCCTTATGCTTCTGTTTCCTTGCTATTTTATTTCCATTTACTATTTCTAAGTCAGAAACTTATATCATCCATATGGATTTGTCAGCCATGCCAAAAGCTTTTTCTAGTCATCATAGTTGGTACTTGTCTACTCTTGCTTCTATATCAGATAGCTCAAATGATGGTTCCCTTGTATATGCTTACACTAATGCTATTCATGGTTTTAGTGCAAGTCTTACTCCTTCTGAGCTACAAGTTATCAAGAAGTCTCAAGGTTATCTTTCTTCAACTAAGGACATGACAGTTAAAATCGACACGACTCATACGTCACAATTCCTTGGCCTGAATTCCAATTCTGGTGCATGGCCAAAGTCAGATTATGGTAGAGATGTTATAATTGGTTTGGTTGATACAGGGGTGTGGCCAGAGAGTAAAAGTTATAATGATAATGGGATGACTGATGTTCCATCAAGATGGAAAGGTGAATGTGAAAGTGGAACTCAGTTTAATTCCTCTTTGTGTAACAAGAAGCTCATTGGTGCGCGTTACTTCAACAAAGGACTAATTGCTAGCAATCCGAATATTACCATTGAGATGAATTCAGCTCGTGATACGGAGGGGCATGGAACTCATACGTCTACCACAGCTGCAGGAAGTCGTGTTGAGTCTGCGTCTTATTTTGGATATGCCCCTGGTGCTGCTACAGGGATGGCACCAAAGGCTCATGTGGCAATGTACAAGGCTTTGTGGGATGAAGGTTCTATGTTATCTGATATTCTGGCTGCAATTGATCAGGCAATTGAGGATGGAGTGGATGTAATATCGTTGTCATTAGGCATAGATGGTCGTCAGCTATATGATGATCCGATAGCTATTGCTGCATTTGCTGCAATGGAGAAAGGTATATTTGTTTCCACTTCAGCAGGAAATGAAGGGCCTGATAATGAGAGTTTGCATAATGGAACACCTTGGGTTCTCACTATGGCTGCTGGCACAGTCGACCGTGAATTTCTTGGGACACTAACTCTAGGCAATGGAGTTTCAGTCACAGGTTTATCCCTCTACCCCGGGAATTCAAGTTCAAGCGACAGCTCCATCGTTTTCCTCAACTCATGCCTAGAGGATAAGGAGCTGAATAAAAATGCATACAAAATCGCTGTCTGCTATGACGCGAATGGATCAATAAGTGATCAAGTGTACAATATAAGAAATTCAAACGTTTCGGGTGGTGTCTTCATAACAAACACTACTGACTTGGAATTCTACCTCCAAAGTGAATTTCCATCTATGTTTTTGAACTTTCAAGATGGTGATAAAGTTTTGAAGTACATCAAGAGTAGTCATTCGCCTAAAGCAAGACTCGAATTTCAAGTGACTCATCTTGGTGCTAAACCAGCACCAAAAGTTGCTAGCTACAGCTCAAGGGGACCATCAGGAAGCTGCCCTTTTATTCTCAAACCTGACCTCATGGCTCCGGGCGCCTTGATATTAGCATCATGGCCTCAAAAATTATCAGTAGCTCAAATTAATTCTCGAGAGCTATTCAGTTACTTCAATATTATATCTGGTACGTCGATGTCATGTCCTCATGCTGCTGGTGTAGCAGCACTTCTGAAAGGGGTACACCCCAAATGGAGCCCTGCTGCCATCCGCTCAGCCATGATGACCACAGCTGATTCATTAGACAACACACAAGGGCCCATCCGAGACATCGGTAGAGACAACAATGCTGCTACTCCCCTAGCCATGGGAGCTGGCCATATCAATCCAAATAAGGCACTGGACCCCGGACTTATCTACGATGCTACACCAGAAGACTACGTAAATCTCCTCTGTGGTCTAGATTTCACATCCAAACAGATAAAATCCATCACAAGATCCTCCTCTTATTCATGTTCCAAACCTTCATTGGACTTAAACTATCCATCTTTCATTGGCTATTTCAACTTTAACAGCAGCAAGTCTGATCCGAAACGGATACAAGAATTCAACAGGACAGTGACTAATCTTGGAGATGGTCAGTCAACATACACAGCAAAATTGACCCCAATGGGTAAATATACAGTTAGTGTAGCACCTGACAAGTTGGTTTTCAAAGAGAAGTATGAAAAACAAAGCTACAAGCTTAGGATAGAAGGTCCATTGTTAGTAGATAATTATCTTGTTTATGGTTCTTTGAGTTGGGTTGAAACTAGTGGTAAATATGTTGTAAAAAGTCCTATTGTTGCCACTACCATAAGAGTGGAACCTCTGTGAGAACAGAACTGATTAAGACACTGTTTAATGAATAATTGTGAAGTAAAATTATGCCTTATTTTCCCACTTAGTTAAAGATTTAACTTGCTGATTGATGCATGAAATATTCAAATGCTTATTTTTCTCCATTTTTAACAGTAGGATTAATTTTGAACTCAAAACATATAAGATTGAATTATTGACAATGAGGCAAATAATAATCCAAACAAGACAGCTCAGACATTTGTCTTTTGTTCATACAGATTAAAAAAAGATGTATATCACAGTAAATAAGATGACTAGATAACCCTCAAGCAAGTTGTGAAGCATAACATATATGTATATTCTAAAACTTTGATGACCAATGGAAGGACTTACAATGGTGGGTACTAGGTGCTCAAGCAACCAGTGCTCCAAACATTATATATTCATATTGAAAATGACTAATAACATATATAAAGATAGAGATTGATTGAGCATCCAATCTGAAAGTAGCACCTTCAATATTTAAACCAATTGAGCACCTTTGAATGACTAATACTTTTTATCTATAGAATTTGGAAGTTAGTTTTAGTGGCTATGGCTTTACGAACGATGGATACAGGATACACTCATGTCTTTATCTTTGGTTTCATGATTGAGGGTTATGAGTTATGTTGCTGGAACTTTACAAAATGGTTGCCGGAGTCATGTCAAATCCTCAAAAATGCATTGCTTTTGGAGTATCCGACACACACTACAGTTAGACATTCTTTTGGGACAGACTAATAAGAAAAGTATAACACATAATATGGGACGGAGGGAATACAACTAAAGCAACTTTTTGACATGATAGATGGGGAAATGGTAAAGGAAGTTCCTTTTAGAGTGAAGCAAAGTTGGAATTATTGAGGACTTCCTTTTAACTTGCAAGTTCAAAATATGCAGTAAATAGTCCCATTGTTGCAACTACCATATAAATATATCCTCTGTAGTAAGACATGTCTTGTGAAAATATTAAAGATAAATGAATAAATGTGAAGTAAAATTATGTATTTCTTTTCACTGAGTTAAAGACTAATTCCCACCATACCAAACAAGATTTAATCACCAATTCATTTGACAACATTTTTAATATGAATCTATCTAGAAATGCTAAAACTTGACATATTATGTATATAAATATATACATTTCTTATATATTATCCCTTCAATTTTCTACAACTAGTGGACAACATGACTCAGATAATAGGGTCATTAACCCAATCCATTTTTTAGCTCATTTCAGCCAAATCCATTTTAGCTCAAGTAAATTTGTGCAAGTTATTAACCTGTCCATTTATCAGATCAGTCCATATTAATCCAATCCGTTCATTTGACACCCTGAACGTGGACTACTAAGTTTTGTTCATAATATGGTAGTCCACTTTCGAAAACAGTCTGAGGTAGTGGTAAGGTCTGCATACACTTTATGCTCTCCAGTCCCTATTTGGTGGGATTTCACTGAATATGTTGTTGTTGTTGTTATTGGTGGTGGTGGTGGTGCTATTTATCTATAGAATTTGGAATACAGTTTTGGTTCCATGGTTGAAGGATGAAGTTTTATTTTGATTATTCAAATCATACACAAATGTTTAACTCTTCTTTTCAATCATGATGCATAACTTAGAACTTATTACTCACTCCGTCTCAGTTTATATAACGGTGTTGCTTGAGCATATAATTTAAATTAAAAAAAGAAAAAACTTTGAATCTTATGATCTGTATGACTATAAATCATCTGAAGTTAAAGTGTTTCTAAATAAGGAAGTATGTCTTATGTAGCTTGAACTTTCCAAAATTATTGCCACAATTTATCGGATCCTCAAACATGCATCGCTTTTGAAGAATTTGGATAGAGTATATTATGCCACAATAGAGTATGATATTCTTTTGGGACAGACTAAAATGAAAAGTATGACGTATACTTAGGGATGGGGGGGAATGCAACTAAAGCAACTTTGACATGATAGATGAGGCAATGGCAAAGACAGTTCCTTTTAGATTGAAGCAGAGTTGGGAATTATTAGAAGCTTTCTTTGACTTGCAAGTTGTAAGTTCAATATATATAAAATATGGTAACTGATTGAGAAGTTGTTATAAAGGGAATACTTTGGCTTCTCACTTCTCTATATAAGTAAACTAACTTATGTTCAAGAAAATATATCAACTTCCATTTCATTTTTCAACAATATGGCTAATTGTGTAGCATTGTGTTTATGGTTCTTCTCTATCTTGTTTCCAGTTTCCATGTCTCAGTCAGAAATTTATAAAATTCATATGGATTTGTCAGTCATGCCAAAATATTTTTCTAGTCATCATAGTTGGTACTTGTCCACTCTTGCTTCTGTATGAGATAATTCGAATCTTGATTCTGCTAGTAACAGAAATTCCCTTGTATATGCTTACACTAATGCCATTCATGGTTTTAGTGCAATTCTATCTCCTTCTGAGCTACAAGTTATCAAGAATTCTCAAGGATATCTTTCTTCAACTAAGGACATGACAGTTAAAATCGACACGACTCTCTCAATTCCTTGGCCTGAATTCCAATTCTGGTGCATGGCCAAAGTTAGATTATGGTAGAGATGTTATAATTGGTTTGGTGGACACAGGAGTTTGGCCAGAGAGTAAAAGTTATAATGATAATGGGATGAATGATGTTCCATCAAGATGGAAAGGTGAATGTGAAAGTGGAACTCAATTTAATTTCTCTTTGTGCAACAAGAAACTCATTGGCGCGCGTTACTTCAACAAAGGCATAATGGCTAGCAAACCGAATATTACCATTGTGATGAATTCAGCTCATGACACGACAGGGCATGGAACTCACACGTCTTCTACAGCTGCAGGATGTTCATGTTGAATCTGCATCTTATTTTGGCTATGGCCCTGGTGCTGCTACAGGGATGGCACCAAAGGCTCATGTGGCAATGTACAAGGCTTTGTGGGATGAAGGTACAATGTTATCAGATATTCTGGCTGCAATTGATCAAGCAATTGAGGATGGAGTGGATGTATTATCCTTGTCATTAGGCATAGATGGTCTTCCGCTATATGATGATCCGATAGCTATTGCTGCATTTGCTGCAATGGAGAAAGGTATATTTGTTTCCACTTCAGCAGGAAATGAAGGGCCTGATAATGAGAGTTTGCATAATGGAACACCTTGGGTTCTCACTATGGCTGCTGGCACAGTCGACCGTGAATTTCTTGGGACACTAACTCTAGGAAATGGAGTTTCAGTCACAGGTTTATCCCTCTACCCCGGGAATTCAAGTTCAAGAGACAGCTCCATCGTTTTCCTCAACTCATGCCTAGAGGATAAGAAACTAGAGAAAAATGCATATAAAATCGTTGTATGCTATGACACGAACGGATCAATAAGTGATCAAGTGTATAATGTAAGAAACTCAAACGTTTCGGGTGGCGTATTCATAACAAACACCACTGACTTGGAATTCTACCTCCAAAGCTTGTTCCCGGCTATGTTTATGAACTTTCAAGATGGTGATAGAGTTTTGGAGTACATCAAGAATAGTCCTTCACCTAAAGCAAGACTCAAATTTCAAGTGACACATCTTGGTGCTAAATCAGCACCAAAAGTTGCTAGCTACAGCTCAAGGGGACCATCACAAAGTTGCCCCTTTATCCTCAAACCTGACCTGATGGCTCCTGGAGCCTTGATATTAGCTTCATGGCCTCAGAAATTACCGGTTACTGAAATTAACTCGCGAGAGCTATGCAGCAACTTCAACATTATATCTGGTACGTCGATGTCATGCCCACATGCTGCTGGTGTAGCAGCACTTCTGAAAGGGGTACACCCCAAATGGAGCCCTGCTGCCATCCGCTCGGCCATGATGACCACAGCCGATACATTAGACAACACACAAGGGCCCATCCGAGACATCGGTAGAGACAACAATGCTGCTACTCCCCTAGCCATGGGAGCTGGCCATATCAATCCAAATAAG